>JAYJMJ010000552.1:591597-601614 GCA_036873875.1 Laminaria ephemera | reverse complement strand
ACCTTGTCCGGAAGGAAGAGGGCTGGTCGTGGGTTGTCTCTATCTCGAGATCGAAGGTCAATCGTGGTTGTTGGACAGCGCTGACCGAGGCTTGATGAAAATTGACGAATTGGGCCGCTTGACACAAGAACCAGAAAAATGATTTTTTTAATCATTTTTTCCCGATAGCGACCGTACGAGAAATCTTTCAGCAAACAATTCTAAAAAAAAGTTTGGAAACTTTTTTGCTAAAGATTGGCTTGCCATAAGCACCGGTCTTAGGTGGCTTCCTTCGCCACCCAACTATCAACTACCCGGTAGTCGTCAAGTCCAGCCAACTCACAGCCCTACATGTTGTATAAGAAAACGGCGCCTCACCTTCTCTCCCGTGTGTTGGGTTACGATTATGATTCTAACATGAACCTGTGTCTTGCGGAACATCTCGACCCACTCGTCAAAACGGAGGGTACTATCAGGGGTCAGGGGGGTTGGTGACATGCAGTCGGCCAAGTGGAGTACGCGCTTCGCTGCTGCGTGCAATATTATACCTGGTACCATCGTTTATTCTCGCGATGCAAACTCAAACTTCCAAGTATTTCAATATTAATAGTATACTTTAGTCTCCGATACACTTCTGTTGCAAACCACATGTCACACAAATTCCAAGTGGTTTGCCCCCCAAAACGTGGGTTCGGTTCTAATTGGGGTTGGAAGGAGTTGAGCAGATGTCATGTGCTTCCTTGGGAACTATTAAAAGCACGGAATGTCTCAAAAGGGTGAGCGGTACCGGTATACTAGGTATGGTTAATCATTTTCATATCTTCCGTGTCCCACAACCAACGACATACCACTCGGACGAGAATCCAATGACGTTCATGCGGGCATGCGGACCAAGAGGCAAAGGGTTTCTCCGTAATTGCATGGCATTACGAACGTAACGGGAGGCCAATGAGGTCCATGTTAGTCCATGTCCATGTGGAACGAGACTTCACAGGTCAGTCAGACAAAGGGCGCTGGTTTTACGACAAAGAGGCGAAGACTTTCCCCGCAAATGCGTCTCACTTCCAACGTAATCAGCACTATGTAGCGGGAGGCCGTGAGTCCCACTTTGCCTGAAATTTGAATTTTGAATTTTGAATTTTGAAATCATAATTTCGAACTCGTAGGGCTCTTAGAGGACACAGCATCAACCAGGTATCGTTTTTTGTGTTTGTGTTTCCGGCGTTCGACGATGGACGATTTTCTATATTCTGCAAGCAAGGCATTCGTACGATATACATACAACGGCCACGGGCATCGTGCTCCTATTGCTCGCATGGAGGTGTCAACACAATGCAGGCAATGACAAATGAGACAAACGCCTGCCAGGCAACGGCCAACAAAAAACGACTGTCAAACAATGTACGGAAGACGACAAACGCCTGCCAGGAAATGCACAACAAACGACAACCGCGTAACAGGCAATTCATGACAAGTGACAGCGACACGTGACAAACGCTTGCCAGGTAATCATCAGGCAATTCGGCAATTCAATTCGTGACAAGTGAAAAAAAACGCCTGCTTACCGCGGACGGGAACTCCCTCTCCTGAACCGCCTTCAGATTCAGCCGCTTGTCGAGGACGGGCCTGGCCACCTCCTCGTCCTGCTCGCTCTCCAGCTCCCAGCGCAGCACCCACATCTCCTCGCGCCCGCCTCCAGCCGGCTTATGCTCCACCACAAAGCCTTCGCAAATCTTGTCTCCCAGCGGCTTGAGTATCTTTCGCCCAACCATCGGATTCACCGATTTCGCTGCTGCTGCTGCTGCTGCTGCTGGGGGGTCTTCCTTGCCTGCATTTGCCGGGCAGGCGTATTGCGGGGTAGGGAGTTGTTCGCGAGATCCGGAGGCGGTGGCGGCGGTGACGACTTCATCGTTGGCCATGGGGAGCGGGCTAATCGCGTCATTCGAGGGACCGCCGATCCATGTGGCTTGGCGCAACGCTTCGCCAGTCAGAGTCATGGCGCTTTGTATCCAAGACTGCGTCTTCGCTGGCGCACCCGAGAGGAGGCGGGAACAAGCACACACACAGTACACATGCACCGTCGTGACCACGGGCTACGAGTAGATTGTGGCTAATTGAGCTCACGCGAGATCAGCAACAAACAACACGCATACCAGGTATACGACGTACTCCTGTAGTCTAGACTACTACGTACAAAAACACAAGGAGCCGGATGCGCGAGCGGGGGGGGAAGACAGCTATTTAGCTACCGTCGTCTGTGCGATGTACTGATATGAAATCATGAACACAGCGGTCATGATATACGGAGTATCTTGCAGGAATACAGCTGTTGTTATTGCCGTAGATGTAGTCGCGCGACGAAGAGGCGTGTACCGACAGCACCAACACGCCGTTGACCGACCGGGTGGAGACCGACCGTGCGGAGACCGACCGTGCGGAGAAGGGGAGATCGGGGCAGTTGGGGAGGGGGGGGGTGGGGAGAAAAAAGGCGGGAAAAAGACCCCCTTCCACGACAACAACAAAAACAACTACGAGTACTGCTGCTGCTGTTGCCTTCTTCCACAACATATTCAAATATTTTTATTTGGTTTGATTACTGCTGGGGACCGGGTCATAGTGTAAGTAACGCGGAAAGCTATCCCGATCCCGCAAGTTCGAGTTGTTGCAGCACACTCACAATACCAGAGGGTATATCATACCTGGTAGGCGCGGCCGAGCGGCCATCGCTGTCTGTGTTTGTCTCCGTTCCGTGTTGCTGACTATTAATACTTCTGCACCAGTACCAGGTATGGGCATACTTCGTATGATGAGACCATGGGACGATGACACATGGGATCAGCGCCACTCCCGGGACGTGAGGTAAAACGGCAAGTACGCCATGCAAGTACCATACCAGGGGCACAAACTGTACAAAGCTGGTAGACAAATGCTGCAGTGCAGTCAATCTGCCACATACAGCACCTACCAGTATGAGGCAATCCGACGAACGTGTCACGCTCCTTCAATTTGGAAGGCAGTGGGTAGGTCGATTTGACTCGCATCGAGGACGTATATCACTACTGACCAGTACGGGTACTTTGTTCTCGTCCTTGGCTGCTAATGCTGCTGTGGCTGCTCAGTGCTGAGCACCAGGGGGTAGTGGGGAATGAGCACTATCCTGAGTACCATTACAATTAACTGCAGCGGTAGATGCGAGTACCATAGCTTTACGTACGTAATAAACCCGAGGTGGTACGCAATGTATGTGTGCGGCGGTGTACGAGCGAGCTCTCTGATTTGCTGGCTCTAATTTTCTTGATCCGCGAAAGTCATGGATGTTTCAAACGAAGCCCGCCACGACGTCGGCAGTGATACAGCAGTCGGCATGACGAGATATACAGCAGCAGCAGCCAGCATATTGCAGATTGATGGGCGAAAAAAATGCTTTCATACGAGCAGGACCGCTTGAGCTGTGAATACGATACCAGGCTCGAGAATAATGACTCTCGGATTTCGTGAGTGGTAGGAGAACCCAAGCTGCAAAATACAAAATCCTGATACAAAATAAAATGCTCGCAACAGCGAATCTGCCCAATCTAGACTTGTGATCAGTTTCGACACGACCCCGAGGCCCCGGCAAAGCAGCAGCAAGAAGCTTCTATTCGCAGTGCTCCCTCTCCCGCCGAGCATGATGTCTACCCTTTGCACAATCCGGGCGAGCCGACACCATCAGTAAAGAGGGAACATGTATCATATGTATGTGGAGGGAGGGCTTGCAACCCAGCAAAAGACCCCAAAAAACAACAATCCCGCCGAAATCCATGCCTCATGCCTCTCCGTCCGAAGGGATGCAGCAGTCGAGGCATCATTGCAGCGAGGCAACACAGGCGCCGACCCAATGTGTTGAGGATGCAAAGGGCAACCACCTTGCGTTCACACGTGGGCTGCATCGCTGCATCCCTACGACACTACAGGGGGTCTGGCACAGGAGCAGCAAGCAAGCAGCGTTGGACAGCAATATGTTTGCAATTCTTACCTGGTGACGACACGGACGGGCCATTGCCTTCTGCCTGTGGGCGCCTGGTGCTCTTTACAGGGGAGCTACCGCTCATGGTGGTCAAGCACGTCTGGAGTGTTTTGATCTCTCGCGCTGCCTCCCGCTTCTGTGTGTCGGTTTGCTCTCTCGGCTCGTGGTTGATTGATCAAGTGTTTGTTGGAGTTTCTGTGCACAACTACGAATTTGTAGTAAAAAATGAAAAAAAAAATAGGGGTGGGGTGGGCAAAAAAATAAAATTTAATAGAATACGATTTGGTTCGGAGTTTTGGGTACCCTTTTTTATCTTGACGAAAAATAATGAGTTCATACCAGGTATACTTTAGTCAAGTGTATGACGAAATTCGTAATTCGTGATTATTCGTACAGAATTACCGATAGTTTTTACGCACAAAACAGGAAATAGGTTATAGAAGGGCTGAATTGGCGCAAGTTGTCGGGTGTTATGGGTCGCTGCACTGCTGTGTTCATGTGTGTCTCGAACGTGGATGGGCGAGTTCGGCACTCCTCGTGGACGTAAACTGCACTCAACGGCATTTTATTTCGATTCGTAGAACCGAGGGATCATCAGCAGATCAACATTGGGTCGTACAAGGGTGGCTGCTCAATACGCAAACCTAGAGAAAGATGATTTGGTCCCCCTCGCTCACAAACTAACACTTGGGTCCCCCAAACATCCTTTTGGCACTAGATTCCAGCATGAGAGGCGAGATACAGCAGGTAGTTTCTCATGAGGGACAATAAAAACGCCTCCACAAGGGAGTCAGCAACGCCTCTACAAGAAGAGGTTGTTATGGAACCCCCTCACAGAGGTCATAACAGGGCCCGAAACAATCAAGTAGCGCCCACACAGAGGTCATAACAGGGCCCGAAACAATCAAGTAGCGCCCATTGGTGCCACAGGGGAAGGGCGTAGAGGCGAGGGTGTCGTGCAGGAGGTGCCAAGCAGATCTCCGGGATGTACCCTCACCGCGTTAGCCAACGGTACGAGATGAAAAAGTTTTGTCAACGGGGTGATTGGCGACTACAATCCCTATAGAACTGTACCCAATTTTTCACCAATATTTGGGGACAAACTACTTGGAATTAGTGTGAGATAATTTTTGCAGTGGCAGAAGCACCGCACTCCCGTAATAGTGACGTAACACTTGAGAAAAAAATACTAGGATAAGCATAGAAGATGGAAAAGGATTAACAGGGACACCACAAAAATGAACAACATCGCCTCCATAATGGGATACCATCAAACCACACTATAATAGCCCACCCTGAAGGGCAGTACTGCAAGGAATCGAGGCATATTTTGGAACAAAACCGGCGCCGAACCACGAGCGCCTGGCCTGGCCTTTTCCCGTGTGTTGGATCGTTCACGTGTTTCGGAGGATGGATACGAAGTAAGCGTGTGTCTGGAGGCATTTCACAACCAATAGTTTGAACCTGATACTGACTGTTTCACCATACTCCCGCGCAACAAATCTCATTGATTGGTTCACAGAAACAAAAACAACCCGTTAACATATTAACATATAACACGGATATAATTGCTGTGGCGACTGCAGGAAAACGCCCGGGTGACCAATCAAACGATTCTGCCCTCTCCGCCCGGGAGGACCAACGGACACGCTAATCTTGTTCCCCAACTTGCTGCAGCTCGTGAGAGCTATACTTAGCGGAGATTTCCTATCATACCTGGTACGAAAAGCCGCACCCGCGCCATTTACCCCCGTTGGGACCCGAGTACAATGACGATAATATTGACGAGCGCGGTCTGAGCGACCGTTTAGGGTGAGCAATCTGCAGCACGAGTACCTGCAATATCACTCTGCGAGTGTGTTGTACATTGTACAACTCATTGCAGTGTGGTTCCTGTAAAAAATGTATCATCCCCGAACCAAGCAGCGCCGAGTTGCTACGTGTGGCTGATGCTGTAACGTTATATTTTTCCGCCCTTTTCGCGTCTAAAGCTCCAAAAGGGATTATTAAAAGGAGGTGGCTATACAGGTATCTGGACCGTTACATGCTCTTCGTAACTGGCTTCACAGCTTCTTGGACAACTCCAAACCGCAACCACGCCCCAATCCATCCCCCACGTCCTTAATCGGTCGCGCTCTTCGGCACTGGGTGTGGGAATCCTGGATTTCGAATCCCCGTCACCGTGCTCCCCCATTGCTACCCCCCCCCCGTCATCGCCTCCTGGTTTCCGTTCAACTCCTCTGAGACTACTGTCATCGTTGCCGGTTGGTCCCGGTGATGGCCCCTCGGTCTGGTCGGTCGCAGCGAGCCTTGCCGTTGTTTCGTTAGAGGCTGTGTCGCCACCCGCTTCTTCTGCGTTGGAGTGTCCGAGCGTGCCGGGTCGAGGTTTGCTGCCCGGACCGCTTGTTCCTTGATCTGCGAAGTCGTTCACTTGCAGCTCTAACAATAGGGCTGGCATGAGCTGCATCTCGAACACCCTAGTGGCGCCTGGGAAAGCCGCGCCATCAAGAGAAGTGGGGGGGACGAATAGGTAGACAGAAAAAAAAGCGTCAGTTGCGATGACCATACGTACGGCATGTGTCCACTATTGACAGTGTACTAACCCCATTTTGGCTTTTGGCGTCAACCACCAAATCGGGCGCTCTCAGCCTAACATTTAAGACGTTCAGATGAAACACGCGTCATGCTTCACGAGCAGATGTCTACAAGAGGTAGTAGCAGGTGCTCGACACAAATGCCTAGTCAGCGGACGAGGCAGTTTCCACAGCATTCTAGAGGCAGCCGCGAGCTCGACCAGTTGACGTCGTTCGACGCAAGCGGACCAAAGACTCACCGCAGGCACACGGAGCAAGCTTGTTCTCCTTGGGTGGATCAGAAGCAGACCAGAGAGGCCGACCGCCATAAGCGTAGCGTATCACTTGTTGGGGGGAACGGGCAACCCTGTCCGCGAACCGCATGACAGCCTTCGCCCTGACAGAAAAACCGTACGGGGGGGGGGGGGGTATCGTGAATCCGACGTGCGCAAAGAGAATTCACCCGCAATTGTAGGTCCCTTTTGCATGAAAACCCCCCCATCGAATAGACGAAGCCGACGGATGTGGAATGCTCACCGAAGAGAGCTACTGTACGTCCATACGAAGGACGACAACGAAATCTACACGCTTCACAATATGAAGCGTTCCCTTTCCAAGCACGCCTTCGACTCTGGGAAGCGGTGAGCTGCGCCTCACCTCGCTGGCGTCCGCTCATACTTCTCGCCTACAACGGCAGCACCCCCCCCTCCTGACGGTGACTGCTTGCTAGCGGCACCACTGACCCTCGGACCCAAGGCCTGATCGAGCGCCGCAATGAGTCCACGGTCTTCCTCCTGCTCCCGGTATCTCCGGAGGCGGTTCTCCATGTCCTTATCGCTAGCGCTTGAACTTTTTACTTTCCACGGCTCGGGCGAAAAGCTCACGGTCTTCGCGGGGAAGCAACAGCGCTCCCCCGGTTCGGTTGCTGCGGACAAGCTGGGCGAGGCACCTTGCGCGTCGTCGGTGCACCTCCCTTCGTTGCCGCCAACTGCCACCACCGACTTGCCGCAAACACCGGTTTTCAAGCGGCTTGCCTGGTTGCTGGCGGCGACGGTGGATTGCCTATCTTGCTCTTTGAGCAACGCGTTAATGGCTGCCGTTGGGTCCTCCCCGGCGTCATCTCTCTCAGCTTCCACCCCCCACTCGTCTGCCTCCGCACCCCAATCGTCCCCATCCCCAGAAGCGTCCCAAGATGAGTCGGCGTTATTTTCTCCCCACGCGCTAGCGACGGGCTTGCCTGACTGCGCCGGAGCTGGGGCTGGCGGCGGTGGTAACATGGTGTCCACCGCGACATTGTCATTGCCTGCTGTTGGCATGGAGGCGTTTTTTCCGTCAGGGGGTGGTTGGATTTGTGTGCGGATTACTCGCCACCCTTGGGGTTGCAGGGAGCAGGCGGCACGATTGCAGCCGAAGACGCAAAGGGACCTCTGGACGTGCGTCGGGGCGTAGACCTGCCAGCAAGGGAGGACGAAAAAATGTTCCGATCGTCGGGTAGGGGAAATAGGCGTTCTTGAGGTCGGCATAATATCGAGTATGCCCGTTTCGTTTCACCTATTTTGCTTGTGACTGCCAACCGTATGCTAACATCTACTACTTGGTGATGAGCTGCTCCGTTGTCGGGTCTAGCGGTTTGTTGGCGGGTTCGGAGCATGCTCGAAAGCTACCGTACGGTTGCAGGGCACCTGCTTCGCCTTTGCTGCAGTTGTTAATGGCATTGGGCTCACAACAGGAACAACACTATTATACAGCTCGTGGCTTGAGACTACCTCCGACACCTTTCGCCTTGGAACGGGGCGGCGCTTGTGCGCGCAAGGACCGAAGACACCAAACCGCTTTTGCCCACCTGCTCTTCTCCTTGCCGCAATGCCCACCACCAACCACCACGCCCTACCTACCTACCCACCTACCGCACGTACATCAAAAGCGCGCCGACTCGACTCATCATGAGGACGCGGAGTAGGCTTCTGCCGCCTTGCCCCTCTCGAGCCGTGTGCGCCCCTCACGAGCGCCAACGATCGACATTACAGAGCCTGCCTCCACGAACCAACCATTCCATACACCCAATGTGGGGCAATGACGAAAACGGTTACTACTGTACAACCAACCTGCTGTTTTTTTAACGATAGGACCAACGCCCAAACGGGTAGATTGGACTGTAACTGAACCAAGTCCGGCGGGAAGCTGTTTTCTCACAGGCTTGGGTTATGTTAGTAGGTGAGCTTGTGCAAGTCCCACACTACCCGGAGAGATGACTTTCCGGGTGGCAATCTCCACTAAACCTGACCCCCAGGGGTCAAGTCGGGTCGACATAGTCATGCGCTCGTAGACCACGACAACTTGCGCTGCTGTAGTCACGGTGACCGGCGACAGTGACAGCTTGCGCTGCCATTGCCACGGAAACCGAAAGGCAGGCCAGCTAGCGCTGGATTGCCAATGCAACTGAGTTAAGTCGACACACGACATGTATGGAAACACGTGAGAGTGTGGTGAGCTTAAGCTTTCTTTTTACCCATCTGCCGGAGGATAAAAAAGAAAGAAAAAAGAAAGAAAAAAGAAAGAAAGATATTTGATACCAGGTACCTGGTACAACATAATTGGTCCATGAAATTTTCCCAAACTCCACACACGATTACATAATAGTGCGCGTACGCTTGCGTGTGCACGAGCTGCCACTACGTAGCCACAGCGCGGCCACCGACTCCCAGGGTCGGCGAGAAAACCCCCTTGTTGGACGTTTTTTGTTACCCTGTTCGGGTTATAGATGGGCGCCAACATGGAAGACATCAGGAACGGCCATACCACGTCGATCGCACCACATCCCATCCGCTCTGTGACGGCGTCGGGCCAGGCTAGTACTATGGTGGGGGACCACGTGGGAAGCCCTGGTGTTATTCCTTTTTTTTTCCCCTTTTGAATCGTGGTTGATGTGCGGCAGCTGATGACAGCAGCTGTTCGCGCTCTCTGGCGAAGGATCGACCTCTCAGCCGGATGTTATTGTCTATCTGGTATGTAAACAGCAGTCACAAGCGGTAGTACGGTACCGTAGTTTCTTGCCCTTTGGCGCACATTTTTTTCATTTTTCAACTCGCGCGCGCAATAGCGAGTCTCACCTGCGTGACGAGATACAAAGGTCTGTCGCAAATACGGCACACAAGGTCATCGCTGTCGACCGGAGCATCTCCGAACCATGCCTAGAGTCGACAAGGAGAAGGAGAAGGACGGAACGGAGGACGGGGCATGTGATCAGGCTCTGCTTTAAGGCGCGGCAGCGAGTGCCTACGAGTATCATACGGTGGAATTGCGAAAGAAGGGAACACTCTTACACGGCAGTACATGGACATGGTCTGTTGAACTTGTACCCGGTATGCAGAGATGTAGAGTATAATATTACGGGGGACCATAGTAATGAGGACCAAATATGGTTAGTAAAAACAGTGGAATATATAGGTTTTTGTGTGT
>JAYJMJ010000552.1:556840-568071 GCA_036873875.1 Laminaria ephemera | reverse complement strand
TTTCGGCCTTTATTTCGTATGGGTTTGGGTTAGGGTTAGGGTTAGGGTGGGTCAACCATGGCTACGCCAAAAAACACGATAATGTGCAACCCCCGACACCGGATTGTGCTTTTATGTACTATAGATACACACCATAAACACCGAGCTAGTACTGACTGTAGTAGTCAGCACTGACTGCCTCCTCGGTGATTATCGTGTACATCTACCATCGTGTGACTGATTCCGTCACGGCCAATCATTTTTGCGTCACCCCCCCCCCCCCTTCAAGGTCCGCATGCGTTGTCATAACAGTTAACAGGGTAACATTGTATATCGTCTCCCTCGAAAATGAAGTTGGAACGGTGCTCCGTCTCGAAATGCGTGGTCGATGGTCAAGTGACTAAGGCAAGCAACATTCGAAGCTGTCATCCATATGCAAGAAAGTACGCACATGGTGCGGAAGTCCGCTTCACAAGTGACTCTTAGTAGGATGCAGCTCACTCTTCATGCGATTCGCCGAACATCTCATGGCGTTTCGCGCTTGGTGCACGCGATGTTTGCCTGGTCGGTGAAAATCTGACGTGCTCCGTCCTGGCATTGTAGGGATGCGAGGATCTATGGTCTTCAGACCACGGCTATGCATGAAATGAGTACACAAGGGTTAGCAGTGTATATCGTCTCTCTTGAATGTGGGAATTAATTAATGTCCTATAGATCGGATCCTCACTAATGATCTACTCGTATGTCTTTCAGGGCAAACAGATCCTTGGTCTATGTGACCTGCATGGCCTATAGATCATGTTGCCGGGTGAGAGCCAGATGATCTGAACAATCTAACCCATGTTTCCTGGGTTGGATCTGTACTACACAGATCCTGCACAGCATACCATGACGACACATATACAATCTACCGTAGATGATCTATATCGTGATCTGTCTGATGTCTTAGTGCTAGGAAGGTGCTCATCATCCATCCAACAGGCAGTAGTATTAATAGTGATATTTATCGTTTCCTAAGTATCTCAAGTATAAGCAATGCATTACCCTTTATGACCTGTTTCTTCGCGATGTGTGACAGCCGTGGGCCGGGACCTAGTCGGGAATGCAACAGCAGTAGCACAGCAGCCCTTCCTTTTCTAAGGGGGCTCAGCGGAAAATGCCGTACCATTTCCCATTTTTACTTTTTTGGACAGGAAATTCCTTGCTACCTGCAAAAAATAATTGGTATTTTGATACCAGTATATCCCTAGGAAGTACTATACCATGGTAGAAGGTTTTTGATGTAACACGCGGGAGAAACAAGTCTGAATTCTAGGTATACACAACCGTAAGTATCATACAAAACTGTTAGCACTACGTGGTGATATTCCCATATAGAGTACCGGTACACCAGTACGGCGGCACTGCCATACCGTACACGTCAGTACGCAGGGATAATCTGTAGAACCAAGCCAGCACCAACGAAAATGTTCGGGACATCCACGTTGGTGCGCGTTTTTGTGCACCAACACACATAGTTTAAGACATGCGGACCAACAAAATAACCAATGCAGGGACCAACAACCAATGCAGGGACCAACAACCCGACCAACACGTGAGATGACGGTTCGCGCTTCGCGATCTCGGCCTCCGGCGCGCTTCGCGCTCTCGGCCTCCGGCGGCTCCTGCGGAGGGCTGATTTTATTTCTGCACCCCCGGGTGAGATCAGGTCCGGGTGGGATCAGGGGGCGGGCTTAAAAAGTCGTTGGTGCACAAAAACGCGCACCAACATGGGTGTCCCGAACATTTTTCCAACACCAACAGCTACTGTAGTAGCCAACATTCACCAAGCAGGCGCGCAATCGCATTGAGAAAACTAAGACGCGTCAATGGTGCTCACTAAGACGTACACGCATTAGCTGTTACGCTGGCGCAACTTTCCAGTCTGAACTGTTGTTAAGCGAAACAGGCGCCGGAAGGCGTGTTCTGTGCCGGCACCCCTCCGGCTGTCTTTCGGGTGCCCTCCGGGGGCCCATACCGGGGCTCCTACGGGGGCCCCCACAGGGGGCCCTCCGCGCCCCCCTAGGGGGGACCAACACGCCTGCTGACCGTGTTACGCTGCGCTCAACACGCCTTCCGACTCTTGTTGCGTTTCGTGCAACAGACGCCGGTGTTAAATATGCACCACAACCACTCAACCACAGCCAGCACTGACTGCATAGCTCAGTGGTGATGCATTCTGTATCTCTTAACAAAAGCACAATCCGGGGTCAGTCTCGCTGTTAAGCCTGGACCTCGGGTTTTTACCCAAGGGTTGCAACCCCTTTACGAGGTAGTCAGCACTGCCCCGAACAGGCGGTATCATGGCGCTTCTTCCCTGGAAGTGTGTACCATGACTTTCAGGTGTGTACTCCCGTAATTTCCTTCAAACAAGAAAAATGGGAGAGAGGGACGTTGGGGGGAATGGAACCCCCGATTGTGCTTTTGTGAATGTGGACCATAACTGCTCAACCACAGTCAGCGCTGACTGCTTAACTCAGTGGTTATGGTGTGTATAGTATATAAAAACATAATCCGGGGTCCGTCTGTGGCTATTAAGCCTGAACCTCGGATTTCCCCAAGGGTTGCAACCCCTTTAAGAGGTAGTCAGCACTGCGCCGAACAGGCGGGATCATGACGCTTCTTCCCTGGAAGTGTGTGCCATAATTTTCAGGTGTGTACTTCCGTGATTTCCATCAAACAAGAAACGTGGGAGAGAAGGACGTTGGGGTGATTCGAACCCTGGATTGTGCTACTTCTAAACGTGTACCATAACCGAAAAACCACACACTCAGCGCTGACTGCATAGCTCAGTGGTTGTGGTGTCTCTAAATCAAAGCACAATCCGGGGTCCGTTGGACCTCGGATTCACTCAAGGGTTACCGCAGCCCTGGTTACTGCCCCGTGTTGTACTACTACTACTGTTGTGCCCGAAGGGCTATCGGGTCGGTTGGTTCAAAGCTTCAAAGCTTCAAAGTCACCCATGCCGGGTCGAATGGCTCAATGCCTTGGACAAGGGAGATCCAAGTTATGCCAACGCTAATGGGATCCCATGGCATATCCCATGGAAAATCCCATGGAAATTTCCATGGGACATGATCCAAGGCCCCGGAGATGCACGCTGATGAGATTGGGTGCTTCGAGCCCCAAAGTATGTATTGTGTTACAGTGGTGGTGCTTCTTTAGTGCCGGTATGTGCCAACCGGAAATACCGGCACTATAGCGGCAACCGGCACTACTCCGCACACTGCCACTACTGGTTTTTCCCATATGTGCCAAGCAGTTTCACAGGCATTCTAGCGGGCAACAGGCGCTACCCAACCAGCACTATAGAGGGACCACTACTACTGCTTGTAGTTAGAAGTCCAACCTGTTGGGGCTACTTCAGTCACGTGTCAAGTAGCCCGACAGGTTAGACTTTCAACTATATTAGCTACAACACCTTGATAAGACTATTACACTATTACAAATGTCGCTATGTGTGGATACCATGTCCCCGGAGCCAACACGCCTACTCATAAAATCGAAACCCCAGCTCCTTCCAGACTACGTTTCCGCTGGGAGCCTTCACTCGGGTATGTCGGGAGATTGTCATGTCCAATATCTTGTCACCGAGCCGTCTACTCGACATCCATCCGACCGATCCTTCGGGATCCTTCGTTGCGGCTCTACTGCCTGATGAATTCTCCGCAGCGAGATTTTGAAATACCCCACTGGATTGGTCCTTTGCCCCGAGAGCCGAGGGACCAACGACAACTGTTCGCCTCCTGCTCTCACTTGTCTTCTCTCCTCCTGTCATCAGACATACAGTACGTCTGAGCCTCTTGTCACATCACTCAGTCGTCGTAGTTCAACAGCAGTGAGAACACTCTAACACAGATGGACGGGTTCACGACCCTCCGCCAGAACTCGAACTCAAAAGTAGGAATCTTGTATGCCAGTATGCCATACTGGTACCTTGGTAAGGCTTTAGGCCACAAACACCCTGGTAAGACTGTTATGGACTGTTAAGGACGTCAGACGCGTGTTACAGTAAAGGCAGCCTCGAAATTGCCCGAGGTTCCTCAACTCTATACCTTACCCAACGAGCAGCTTCGACAGAAACGTTTGCTATAAGCCCACTACACAATCCCATCAGCGAGATACCTAACGAACAGTATTGTACCTGGTAAAAAATGCACATTGGACAAGGAGATACTGGTATTGGGTAGCTCCTCAGCGGAGGAGCCCTGAGGATCCCTGTGAGCGAAAAATGTGTGGGCTGACGCTTGCTACGACGGGGGTAGCACGTTTGGTAAAACTATTTCTGACTGGCGGCGTTCCCCAACTATTACTAGGCCATCGGATTACTCATCGGGTTGCATTTTCGTTTTCCCCCCCAGGGGGGCCGTTTTAAGGTCAGGTAAAGGGCTCCTCAGGTGAGGAGATGAAGAAAAATGACCAGGTGGGTGCTACCTATACCCCTATCACAGCATGCGTCGGCTCAAGAGTGCGAACCCCAACGTATTATAGCACACAGTTGACAGTTGACGCGTGCCATAATACGGTAGGGTTAGCACCTGCACATTTTTTGCGGCTCTTCGCTTAAGGGCGGCTCTACACCTCACCCAAAAACTGATTTTGAGAAATCATGTGAAAGTTCAACCTCGTGTAACAACTCCATGGCCTAGGTATACAGCGAGGAACATGAATGGCCTTCCAATGATACTCGGTAGCTCCTCGGCTGAGGAGGCTCGTCGCTCAGAAATGTAGTCTAGTTGGCAACTAAATGCTACTATTAATAGCACGCGTCGGTTCGTCAAAATGCCTTGGAAAAGCTCTACAGATACCTGGTACGCAACAAAACCTTGGGTAAGGCTATAGGTGGCAACGACTTGGTTAGACCCTATAGGTGTGGTGTAGGAATAGTTTGTAAGGTGAATTTATACTCCATGGGTCTTCCCACGGAACGTTCTATGGCACTCATGGGACATCGTTATACTCCATGGGTCTTCCCACAGAACTTCCTACGGCAGTCATGGGATGTCGTTATATTCCAAGGGTCTTGCCACGGAACTTCCCACGGAACTCCCATATGGGACATCAATTTCCCATGGGAAGTGTCATCAGATATCTCGATCCAATCAACACGAAACACATCCCATCGGACATCCCATGGGACTTATCACCTCCCATGGGACGGCCCATGGCAATTTCCATGGGACACATCGAGCTTCCCACGGGCTTTCCCGTGGAAGTTGAAAGGCCCCATCCATGGGAGTAGGGCCAGGGCCTTCCCATGGGCACATAGTTGTCCCCATGGGAAGGCCATGAGACCTCGCACGGGAGGTGGCAGGCCACATGGGATTCCCCTTGGGATGCATCGAGCTTCCCATGGGATTACCCATGGGGCTTCCCACGGGACTACCCATGGGACTTCCCATGGGGCATCCCATGGAGTCTGGACCGCCCATGGGAAGACTCATGGGACTCTTACCGTGGGAGGTGACAGGTCTCATGGGACTTCCCGTGGGATGCATCTTCTTTTCGCCAGGGTTGTGAGTTGTGAGTTGGCTGACTACATGGTCGCCGACTAGTTATTATCTGGCTAGGTAGTACAAATAGCGGACTTGTACGTATTTGCGCCTGACCGGGAGTTTGTGGCTCGACGTGTGGTGTTTATGATTAAAGGATACCTGGTAAGTCAGTTAGTTGGCCACTCAATTACTCACTAATAGACGTGAAGTCCACCCAACTCACAGCCCTAATCTTTGCACACATATGTAGGATTTCCCACGGGCCCCATGGGACTTCCCATGGGATTACCCATGGGGTGCATCGTGCTTCCCGTGGGATGCATCGAGCTCACTGCGACTTTGCATGGGACATCCCATGGGCTTTGTCACCTCCCATGGGAAGGCCCAACAGCAAATCCCATGGGAGTCGCTCCATTCCATTCGACGTCCCATGGGATCCCACGGGATTTCCCATTGGAGGGCACAGGCCGCATGGGATTTCTCATGAGAGTTGTATGATCCCGTGGGCCGTCCCATGGGATGTCCTCGTATGGTATCCGGGAAGATGTCCCATGGGACTTTCGGTGGGGCTTCCCATGGGGTTTCCCAAGAGACTTCTGTGCACCTATGGGAAGTCCCGTGAGAGGTCCCATGGGAAACCCATGTGACGTAGGATTCACATGAGAAGTAGGACATAATTCCCATGAGAGAATACATCACTAGTATCATACCCTGGTATCATATTCCATGGGTAGTCCCATGGGATTCCATGGGATGTTCAGGCCCCATGAAAAGTCCCACAGGGAAGGCTGTGCACCTATGAGAAGTCTCGTGGGAGGTTCTATGGGAAATCCCGTGTGACGTAGGATTCACATGTGAAGTATGACGGAATCTCCTCGGGAGAACACATCACTACTACCATACCGTATCCCATGGGAAAAAGTCCCATGGGAAGTCCCATGGGAAGTCCTATGGGATTCCATGGGATGTTTCCGTAGGAAAAAGTGGATCCCACGGGGATATATCCATGGGAAGCATCCCATGTGGGGTCCCATGGGAAAACCAAGGAATGTGGAACACTCTTCTTATGCACGCGGCTCTTTGCAAAGCGAACAAACATGTTTTAATGTAACTCACGAAATATGTCAACGAAAACCTCGAGTACAATGCGATCCAACTCTAAATCCAAGTATGTGTATAGCTTGTCCCCGAAATACAAATGGTACTACTAACTGTTTCACTCTTTTATTTTTCTTCCTGAGTACCTGTTCTCTCCTTCCTGCGTTCCCTTCTTCCCTTTTTCTTTCCATTTTTCTTTTTTCCTTTCTTGTTTTTTCTTCTATCTTCTTTTCTTCCTCGCAGATATATTCTGGTGTACTGGCTTGCATATGTTTCGCCCTCGTATTCATCGCGGTTGGCATTGCGTGGCCAAGTCACCTTGCCGTATTTGCAATGTGTATTTCTGTCTTGTAGTTTGTGACCACAGAGCTCGTCTCTACTGTAGATAAATACCAGGTAGGAGGCATCGGCACGGACACTGGTTGCGCTGGATGTAGATGGGTGCAAAGATCAGTTTTAATGTGAAGAACACACACACACACATAGAAACGGCGGCTGTGTGAAAGGTGAGCCCATCATAAACGGTATTGGAATTTAGTCACGTATCGTTCTGCATTGGAAATTGAACATTTATATTAGTTGCAAGTATAAATATGACAGCTGCTGTGACTTCAACGATTATAATTTGACTTGAGTCCTCATCGGTTGTGAAGTCGCAGGGGATACATCGCATCGTGCAGGAATTAACCTGATCTAGCAAGGCTGTTTCCCTGTTTGACTGCCGAAGCTCGAACCAGCGTGCGAAGTTGGAAATCGAGTTCCAGTCCTCTTACGATACGCAGACCAAAATAAGACCGACCAAATATCTACAGCAAAAAGGTGCTGCGAGGTCGATATCATGGTATCATGCCTGCACCTTGGGCATGGCCGTAGGTGGAAATCACGTGCCAGACATGCTTCCGTTTCCCCATGAGACAAAAAAAAGTTACAAATTCGGGTAAAAGTAAAATCTTCTTGACATGACAGCAGTCCAAGCGGAAGTGCTGGGAGCGGAAGTGCTCGGAGTCCCAGCACTTCCTTCTCGCTTCCAGAGATGACGTACTATAATACGGAACACGTGTTGAAATGCTTGCGGCGACTGCGGGATACAAAAAGGTTGAATATCAGTACAAACAAAAAAAAACGCCCCACACAATTTCAGATAAGTGCACCAGGTATACTACTACTAGTATACTACTACTACCGGCACTACTATCAGTACCTGGTACGTGACTGATATCAACTAACTCCAATTATATCGGAGTCGTTTCCTAACAACGCAGAAACGTGTTTTCGCGGCCAACCTCAGCATCCCCCCCGCAACACTCAATCCCAATCAAACTGGCAAGCTATCACAACCTCTCCAAAGGTGTGTTTAGTAGGGTATACATTCTGAGCGTACCCGCGTACGTACCCGAGTATCACCAAGAACAATCAGATGTGGTACCCGGGTACCCTATTAATAGAGCTTCTTATACCCTACTAAACAAACTCTCGAACCTCTCAACAAAAGCATCATGGCATGAGATTCGCAGAACAGCACCGCCGAAAGAAAAATAATACAAAATGCACCAACGGCGGCGTCACACCAGCAACAACACATCGTCTGCACAAAAAAATAGCATGCACCGCACGCCAACACAGCATCACTATGTGCCCTGCCGACTCACACAAACAGCAACTACAGTATTAATAGGACTAACACTGCTATTAATAGGTCAGCAGCTCTTCTTGGCAAGGTAGGCGGATTGCGCCTCCAGCCTGCCCAACTTCCCGTTGTTGAACAGGAACGGGTCGCGGTCGAAATACCGAGTCAAAGCGTACAGAGCGAAACCGGCGATCGCCGCCGCAGCCGCCCCCATCCCGACCATCGGCAAAAGCGTCTCCGTGGTGGATCCGATGCATGCCGACAGCTTCTCGCAAACTACGTTCGCCATGCCCATCGCTTGAGACGCCAAAGCTGACACTGAAACCGCCGTGCCTGGTGCAGCGTCACTGGTTTGAGCCAAACCTGTTTAAAACGAGAATTCAAGTGAAACGTGGTACGTAGGGGGTGGGTGTCACTTTCATGGCCACAAGAAGTCATGGCTGCAAACATTTTTCAAGTCTAATTCCAAGTCGTTTGTCTGCAAAGCGTGGATGCAGTTCGACTGAACTTATTGCTGTGTACGGTGGTCCTGTTGGTGGTTTAGATTACACATACAAGGGAGAGCAGTGGCGATGAAGCGATGCACTCAGTGCCTGAACGAGTCAGAGCGCAACGAGGAAACGTATTTCGCCGTGGGACGCTGAAGTACGGCTACCCAGCGCTTAGTATTGTACTGGTAGCGCGTATACTTGAACAAACCACGTCTGCAAACAGTTTTCACGTCTATTTTCAAGTCGTTTGTCCGCAAAAAAACGTGAGTGCAGTGCGACTGAACTCGATTGATTGCTGTGCACAGTGCTGGTGGTGGTTTAGACCTGTCGCAGGGAGTGGAGACGAAGCGATGCGATGTAGTGTCTGAGAAAGCCAGAGCGCAGAGAGGAAACCTGTCTTGCACCATGCTTGAGACGCTGAGGCACAGCCATGCCTTTGCTTACGCCAACACTGCTTTGCACTGGTATACCTGATACCACGCAAAACGTTGCCGTGCTCGCGAGCGAGTGAGCGAGTCTCTCCCGTCTCTTGGGTTGCACGCTATTCTTAGGAAGGTCCATTTTTGCATCTTGCCAACGAACAAGCACCAAGTGACACCAAAGCTAACAGCAGATGATCCTTCGCGTTTCCAAACCTACACAAATCTATGCACTCTATGCAGACGACGTATAGTCGACTCACCCGTGAGAATGGACGCGAAGAAGCAAGCCAGCACCAGCGCAGCAGACGCGTATCTTCGAGCCATGTTTCCCTCCGCAGGTTCGGTCACGTAAAGCTTTGCTTGGACGAGTGACGCAAATTACTGGGTAGATGCTCGGTGACTAGCGAGGCAGATGGCTCCGGTGGCAGCTCAACAGCGTAGAGAGGGAAGGTATGGGAGTTGGGTTGGGCGTGGAGTGGTCTGGTGTCGGCTGGGTGTGTTGAGTGCAAGGTGTGGGAGGTGTGCGCGTTTGAGGGTGATCGTGTGGACGCTATAGGTTGGATAGCCCCGGTAGCAGAACGCAAACACTATTTTACGAACTCCCGCTTAGCGAAACACCCCACATCTTGGAAACAGGAAGCGTGAACACGCACGAGCTTCGCGGCGCTGGTGTTGCAAGATCGCAGTGGTAACACAGACTGCTGCCGCCTCATGAACTCACGCTCACTGCTCGCACGCTCAGCCTCATCCTTCGCTTCTTTCTCGACGGCGCCGCCTTCCACTTGGCTGCTGACGACAGCAGTGAACCAACATTCCACCACCGCCGTCACCGAAACACTTGCCTTTCAGGCACCGCCGAGCCCAGCAGCCCTTTACTCGCTTCCCCTGCACCAGGCTAGGGGGATTTGGACAACTCGCAGAGCCATGTCCGCAGCAGGACTAAAAGACGAATCATCGACTATGACTGTGTCGCCCATCGTGGAGAATTTGGGAGCTGTGCGCAATCGCGTTGCAGCTGTGACGGCAGAAGGAGGGGCGGATAAGCGGGCACCGCGGCTGATCGCGGTCAGCAAGACCAAGCCGTTAGAGGACCTTGAAGAGGCGTACGGAGCGGGGCAAAGGATTTTCGGAGAGAACTACGTGAGTCAACTTGGATATTTGCTATGCACGTCGTAGTGGTATCCCCTTGTAGTGATAGTGAGATAGCGACAGGTGATCTGATCCAACAAAGGCGGGCAGTTGATGTTGAAGCCTAGAGTACGTACAACACCACCTGTAGCTGTGGCAGGGGTACGTATGTCATCTTCGTTCAAGATGTATACAGGCTGAAACTGAAGGCTTCGACAGCCGACCGTGCCAAATGTCGCCGCGTCTGATTTGATTGTAGACTGCGAAGGCGAGAACGTCGCTGCATGGAGCCATGGCGTACGGATGATTGAACACGTATGATATCATGTGACACATAACATGTTACGTAGAGGGCGAAGCAGGTCTGTGTGCAAACCCCTTTGGGACTCCAGAGGGAAGACATGTCGAAAAAACTGACGACTACAGTATAGTATTGACCACACGAAGCAGCCCGGGCCGCTCGGGTAGGGGACGTATCCGAACTGCACTGAAAGCAGCTGTGCGACACGCTTGCAGCTTGGTGATGCTCACCCTGCTGCACGCTCTTCCTATTAATAGACGCTTGATGAGAGCGCAATCGTCGTTTTTTGGTCGCTCTACATTGGTCCCAACAATTGCAACAATGATTGGCAGACGTCGAGGTTGTGTACGGTACGTAAGAATAAGGGTCAGCGTAAGGGTACGTACGCGATACCTGTTGTGTTCACCACAGCCCGTTCACTCCCCTGGCATACATTGAGTAGCACATGGCCATCGACATACTACAGTAGTAATTGGTGGTAATTCGGCGCGACCTCAATACCTGTAGTAGTCAAATCTGCGATGCTGTGTGAATACGGAAAACACAGAAGTTGGAGACCAGAAAGCAAAAGAATAGCAGATACCTCGTGGATACCTGGTAGATTCGAATAGCACAAATCAACACAAACGAACATCTACGTACGTATACGCT
>JAYJMJ010000552.1:440531-456222 GCA_036873875.1 Laminaria ephemera | reverse complement strand
TAATAATAATAATAATAATAATAATAATAATAATAATAACAATAATAATAATAATAATAATAATAACAATAATAATAATAATAATAATGATAATCATAATAATAATAATATTAATGATGATAATAATACTAATAATAATAATAGTAATAATGATATTAGTACTAATAATAATACTAATAATACTAATAATAATAATAACAATAATAATAATACTAATAATAATAATAATAACAATAATAATGATAATAATAATGATAATTATAACATAATAATAATAATAATAATAATAATAATAATGATAATAAGAACAGTAATAATAACAATAATAGTAAGGTCTGCGGCAAATGACCTGGGGATGGAATATTATTGAGGAACATGTCAGGATATAATGTAGTAAAAAAAATGGAAAGAAATGGGAAGGAAAATTGGGAAACAGTACGAGGCAGAGAGTCATAGGAGAGATACTACTGCTTGACAGAAGGATACTCGATTTATCTCGGAACGGCATCTACGCTACATTGTCGGAGGGCAATAATAATAATAATAATAATAGTAATAATAATAATAACAGCAACAACAACAACAGCAACAACAACAACAACAACAACAACAACAACAATAATAGTATCCGTTACAAACCTAGGTCATGGGATTGTTCATCGGGTTGCACTTTCATTATTATCCAAATCAGTTTTTTGGGCGAAGGGGTAGAGCTCCTCAAGCAAGGAGGACACATGCTATAAGGTGCACCATTTGTTTTCTTAATCTCCTCACTTGAGGAGCTCTATACCTTACCCCAAAACCCGGTGCATATCTAAAATCTGTCGTTTTACGTCAGAATATATAGACTGGAAATGCATAAAAAACGCGGCCTCAAAACTCTAGTAAAAAGCTGGGAATTATTAGAATGGAATTTACTTCAAGCGGACCCACAAAGTGCCCTCAAATGAAAATGGCTTCGTAACTTTACATCTGTTTTTTTTACCCGAGAGGGAGAACCAAAAAAGAGTGAACTCTTAGGAACGCACAGGACATTTTATGAGTCTTTGCCGTCGCCGAGAGCGCCAGTTGGCAAAATTCGATGCAAACCGACGAGCTCAGTGGGAATAATGCTGAACCCTATGCGCGATAAGAACAAAGGCACGCACCGGGGGGGGAGACAAGGTGACACCTGTGACCACGATTTGTCCACAGGGTCGCTGAGGGTAAAACCTCCCACGAGTTGAGCTGGAAAATAAAAGCGATGGTCAAGAGGCCGAGCGGTCTAAGGCACTAGTTTAAGGCACTGGTTTTCATTAGCGTGAGTTCGAACATCACCTTGACCACCCGAGGACCAACGCCCGAATGGGTAGGGTGGACCGTAACTGGACCAAGTCCGGCGGGAGGCTGTTTTCTCATGGCCGGGGGTTTTGTTAGTGGGTGAGCTTGCGCAAGTCCCACACTACCCGGAGGGATGACCGTCCGGGTGGCTATCTCCACCGCACCTTATCCCCAGGGACCAAGTCGGGTTGACATACTCACGCATCCGTATACCACGGCAGCTTGCGTTGAGATAGTAGTAACGGTGACCGTCGGTAGGGGCAGCTCGCGCTGCCGTCGCCACGGGAACTGAAGGATACGCCAGCTAACGCTGGATTGCGAATGCGTTTGAGTTAAATTGACATACGACATGTATGAAAATACATGGAAGTGTGGTGAGCTTAAGCTTTATGTTTCCCCATCCGCCGGCGGATAATTAAAAACAATCAATCGCGCCAGTCAGGTGCAAAGACGCAGAATTCCGCAATAACTCCAAGTAGTTTCAAATAGATGTCCCGCACTAACTCCAAGTAGTTTTCCCCACAAAAAAGTGAGCGCTTTTTTAAAGGGGATGATTGAGTTCATTGAGTTGGGTGCAGTTTATAGCGTTGCCGATGGTCTATTACGGGGGCACATAGTAATCAGGACCAACTATGGTTCGTAAAAACGGTGGAATATATAGGTTTTTGTATATATCGTGGGTCCTGTAATAATGGGTTAACCTCGTAACCACTAAGGTCGACTTCGCAGGTTCGAGCCCCCCCGAGTGCATACTCGTACCTCGTAGGGACTTTTCTTGTGCAAAAAAAAATGACTTGCGGAAACCGCGAGAGCGTGAGTTAGCAAACTTTGATTAAACTCGACGAGCGTTGGGAAATGTTGAACCCTCTGCGCGATAAAAAGGAAGGCACGTACCGAGCGGGAGAAGGGACGACACCTGTGACCACGGCTTGTCCAGAAGCTGGAAAGTAAAAGTGAGATTTAAAAAACAACTAAAATAAAATAAAAATAAAGAGGTTTATTGAGTTATACCTTGGTTCCAAAAGGGGGTTGAGTTTCAAGCCTTCCCTCTTTTGCTGCATCTCGCAGGGTCGCTCGAAGCTGCGTTTTCGGTTCTCGCCATCAGGGACGGCATGGTTCCCCACACTCTTAACCTAGCCACGCCGGAGCCGGCGTGCGGTTTCACCTTCGTCAAGGCTCGACCGGTGGGTGTGGGTGTACGCGTGCTTAGAGGTGATGGTGCTGTGTACATACGGCAGTGGTGGTCCCCCTATAATGCCGGTTGAGTAGTGCCGGTTGCCCGCTATTGCGCTTGTGAAATCGCTTGGCACAGATGGAAACAACTATTAATAGTAGTTGCAGAATGCGGAGTAGTGCCGGTTGCCGCTGTAGTGCCGGTGTGTCCGGCGGGCACATACCGCCTCTATAGAGGGACCATTACTGTACCTGGTATGTGTTTGGTTGATATTGTTTGGATAAGTGGTTGGAAAATGTTCTCGGTGGCCCCCTTCCCCCGCTACCGTTGAGGCTACGGTTGAGATCCAAATGTGTCAGGAGACGGCACTTTCACCCCTTGACAGACGCTGTCAAGGCAAACGCCTTGAAATATAGCCTTGACGGACAAAAGCCGGGGACACGAAAAAAATCCCCGCTCAATACATAAACATATACGAAGTACTAGAGTATAAAGTAGGGGGTTCCACACACAATGAGTTTTTTTCTACCAAGGGGATAGGGGACAATCCGTCTAGACGGATGGAAATGCCTTGACAGACATCCTTGACTGACTGACTGCTTGACGCTTGCCCGTCTCCTGACATCTATGTTGAAGTGTAGACATGAGGTTTAACGTGTTCACTGCTCTGTATAGGCCGGCCTGAGACAGTATGCTTCACCAGAAAATGTTACAGTAGTGGTCCCTCTATAGCGCCGGTTGAGTAGTGCCGGTTGCCCGCTATAGTGCTTATGAATTTGCTTGGCGCAGATGGGGACAACCAGTAGTGGCAGTATGCGGAGTAGTGCCGGTTGCCGCTAGTGCCTGTATTTCCGACTGGCACATACCGGCTCTGTAGAGGGACCACTGCTGTACCAGCGTTTCGACCGGCGTTAAGGGTGCGCCTTGAGTTTCTTGGCGGCCGAATCCTAGGCTGTACTGTAGAACGGTACCATGGGAATTGGCGGTGACGCTCAAGATTGTTTCGAGTCTCGGTCTAAACCAGAAGCTCTCGTGACCTTCGCCCAGGTTCGTTGGATACCAGTATACTGTTGCTTTCGGTAAGATAGGGATCTTTGCGGGAGATTAGTTAAGTAGGGTTGTATTATTTGTCTGATGCGACCCGTTTTTGCTCTGGAGCGTCGAGCTCTACCCACCGCCACCGCCACCACCGCCGGAGCTGGGATGTTTTGACGGATCACTTGCTTTCGCCTTCTTGCGCACTTGCACGTACGCACGCCCCGACCTTGCTTGCCTCTCTTTCTCATTTTTACGTGCAGATGAACAAGGACTTGGACGCGGTGATGAGCAACTCCTTCGGGTTTGGCGGCACCAACGTTTCATTACTTTTTTCGCGCGTGTAATGTCGCGACGCCAGTACTGCTGAAGAGAGGTTATAGTACGGGATGAGTAGTCTTTTCATTGTTCTGTTACTTCTTGAGCTAGTTAGTTGGTGGAAGTCTGGAGAGAGGTTGTAGTACCGGAAGAATAGTACTTTTTATGTGCAACTAGTTCTTGAGCTATGCAGTAAGTGGAAGTCTGGAGAGAGGTAGTACGGGAGGTGTAATGTTGTTCTTGTTCGGTTAGTCTACTTCTTGAGCTACGTAGTAAGTGGAGGTCTAAGTCTGCTTCTCTTGGTGCTGCGTGGACCCTGCAGTGCTGTAAAGTGTTGATATGTCGTGCGCAGTCGGTATCGTGCAAGGTGCATTTCAACGGAGATGGTTTTTCATACTTCGCGACGAGCAAGATTGAACGCCATAATAACCTCACCACTTTAATTTCACCGGCGGGATGGTTTGTTTTCAAAGTGTCATCATGCGGATATAATACTTGTACTACGTGTATTGCTAACCATGGTATACTAACGCTACTCGTGCGCTCCTGTGTTAACAGCTACCAGGTATAGGGCTGCGCACTGGCACGGCAGGGTATACTGCCAGCACTATTGATTGATCTCGCCAGTATATGTTGCCAGGAGATTTGAGCTTACGTACGTCCAATACACACGCCATATATGATATGACAGAATCCCATAAAATTGAGTCCAGGGAGCCGGGAGGAGAGAGGAGAGAGGAGAGTGGAGAGAGGAGAGAGCGAACACAAAAATACCGGTATATCGGGATCATCTCATCGTCGCCATAACTTCCATGCATTGTTTTCTTCTTATTTTTTGTCAGATCTTTTATGTGTCGATGCCCGCAACACCTCTCGGCCAATCAGTGTTGAGCCCCGATTGTAACAATCACAGTGTTGGGCCCCGATTGTAATGGGAAATGCAGTGAAAACGCTTGATTCCCCCTCCGGCGACGATTCCAGCGCCTCTCCCCCCCCCCTCCCCCCCCCTTCCGACCATGCGGGGGGGGTGTACTCATTATCGTGCATGATGGCCGTACAGTCTTTAGATCTTAGAGGGGGGGGCGATCGGCCCCGCTACGCTCGGCGTTACTCGCTTCCCTCGAAACCCAGTATACTGATGTGGTCCACTATACTGATGCGAACCAGTATACTGATGCGGTCCAGTATTATATACTGATGGTCCGGTATACTGATGCAGTCCAGTGTGCTGTAATTTCTACTGAGTGAGGCTGCCAATGCGCAGCCCTAATAATCCCACTCTAGGAAGAAGGGGCGCTCGTATAGAAGAAGGGGTGCTCGTATAGAAGAAGGGGCAGCCGAGGCTCGAGGGAGACAAGGCGGTCGAGTCGGTGCGCGTTTGACGTACGTGCGTGCGGTAGGTAGTAGGTAGCTAAGACGTGGTGGTTGGTGGTGGGCATTGCGTCAAGAAAAAGAGCAGGTGGTGGGCAAAAGGGCAGCGAAAAAAAGGAACAGCACCAGGGCTTCCCACGTGGTCCCCCACCGTAGTACTAGCCTGGCCCGACGCCGCTTAACTTCACAGAGCGGACGGGATGTGGTGCGATCGACGTGGTATGGCCGTTCCTGATTTCGTACATGTTGGCGCCTATCTGTAACCCCAAAAGGGCCAGAACAACCATCGTATAATAAGTAAATACCTGGTATGCTGGTACTGGCGTACTGCTGTAGTATCCTGTATCCAGTATTCAGTGTGTGCCGAATAATTTTGGATCCAGGAGTTCTGCTGTTGTTGCCTGTTGCACAGGAGGATGCCGCCTTGTCATAGAACAAGCTGCTGGCTGTGCTGATATCTGTTATCAGCCTCATACCTGGTACTATGCTGTGCGATAACACCAGCCTGACAATGTACTGATCCCGACTGAACCATCGTTTGGTCTTCTCTGCTCTGTACTGCTTCGAACGTACTGCAGGTACACGTCTGTGAAAAATTCTGGATGCAATCCTCTACAGGCATTTCGCAACCAGCCTCTCTCTATCCCTCAAAGAGCACGCTGTCATTTAGACATAATACACCCAGAACGAATAAGAACGACTCACCAAGCCGAAACCCGCCCCACCCTGTCCCAAGTATCACAAGCTTCTGCTTGCCCTCAGCAGTATTCGACGAGACACCGCGCAGCTGCAGCAGCGGCGCCGTGCCAACTCGAACCCGAAGCAAGCGCCTAGTAGACGTCGACAACATCACCGCTCAGGTTCACACAGCACAGCCAGCTCCTTCCTGTCTATCTAGTATTCCTGTCGTAGCTTTGTCCAAGCACCCAAGGCCCACTGCTGCATCAACCAAGCGGGTAAATAGGGCGTGGGAGTCAGCAGGACGCGGGAAAAGCGGAAAGCGGGAACCAGGAAGCAGGAACCACCCCGCCTTTCGGGTGGACTCTGATTGGCTGATTGGTTAATTCCTGGCCGCTGATTGGCCCCTCATGAAAAAAAACGAGGAAGAGTTCTGGTGTCGCGTGTACGTGTGGGATGTAGAGGGGGTGAACGGACATGCGGGTACGATGCCCTCTCGGCGTAATCTGGCAGAGTGCAATGAGCACCACAGCAACGTTTGAGTAAGCGCCTTGGCCCACTCCCACAGACGAGAAGTACCGCATCCACCGTACGACCGCACTTTGTACAGTGTACAGGTTTGATGTTTGATATTTAGCTGTTATTCGAAAAATGCGGCGCAATTACAGCTCAATCAAACATCAAACATATACCAGGTATCAGGTATATCTTCGGGCAACCTTCAGGATACGGGTTGGTGGGTGCCTCAGCGTGTAGGGCACGTCACTCATCAAAACGGCCAATCGACCAAGCCAGCACCTGTGCCTGTGTGGGAAGCTCTTTGCAGTGTGTCAAGGTGGCGAATTCGGAATGTTCCCCGGGTCGCGCTTCGAAACGTTTTTATAGCGGCGGATAAAGGAAGCAGATTGCCCCAATATTTCTGAATCATGCCCAAGGTTGTGCCCACGGAGAGCGATCATTTCGGTGACACGTCCGACGCAGCCCAGGGTGGAGCCCATGTGGAGGCTATCAGCGCACCGATAGCAACCCGCGTAGAGCAAACACCACAAGGAGGGGAAGGAGTCGTTAGTTCTGCAACAACACCGTTGCCTGATTCTGAGAAGAATGTTCCAGGAGAGAGAGGAATTGATTCCACCGCACATTTGCCTGCAGAGGAGGAGGAGGAGGAGAAGGAGGACATACCACCATTGAATCGATCCCTTAACCCTTCGGACCCTGCTGCCATAGCTGTAGAGGACCGTCTACATTCTCCATCGACAAACAAGGAACCTGGCGGTGGTGTACTGGATGCATCGAATGCCTCGGAGGTCTCGAATACGGTACCCGAACCAGGTGCTAGCAAGGACAAGGTCGACACCGATTCGCTCCTGAATCCTAGCATCAAACCTCCCGAAAGTCAGGACGGCCAGCAGTACTCTGTTAATAAAATCAACGACGAAGGATCCAACGAAAACGAGGCTGGAGGAAGTGCGCGAGTCCTCCCCACCCCAAACCTCTCCGAGACGGACAAGCACGGCGATGGTGGTGGCGATAGCACCGGGAATTTCAATTCGTCGCACCCGAATGTGGATACCGCAAGCTCGGCCAACGACGACAAGAGCCCGGCCGACCTAACGAGAGGGGAGCAAGACCCCAAGAATATTAACTCCGGAGCATCATCCCCCAAGAATGACTCTGGAGCATCATCCCCCAGCAACAACACACTCGACACGGAAGAATGCAAGGAAGGGTTCAAGCATGCTGGTGCTGTTTTTGCGCGTCGCGGCACGCGCAGGCCCATTCCACGGTGGTCATCGCAGGACACCGCAAACAAGCTAGCGAGCGAAAAAAGACCGTCCTTTCGTGCGCCGCCAGCCATGTACATGGGCCACCCGGTAGGAAGCCCAGCAGCCGAGTTTCTTGAGAGACATGAGCGTAGGGTAAAAGAAGCTGCGGTAAGACGAGCGAGCGTGAGCGATTTGCTGAAGCTGGTCATGAACCACGATCCTGTTAGCAGCGGGTCGCCTATGCCTGATGTTGATGTGGTGTTCCCTGACTACCACTCCGACCAAAACGAAGGAGATTGGTTCGTGTGATGTGAACGAGATTGGATAGTGTGAATCATGTTTCAGATAAACTCCTGTCTGCCGCTGGCCAGTGTATTTATTCCATGGGAACGGCTTGTTTTTTACTGCTTCCTTGCGGAAGACGCAGAATTGAACGCATCGATGATGCCGCCCATCCCTAATTTGCCTGTAGTATGTTCAGCGAGCTCGGTAATGTTTTGCAGCGCCGCCGGGAGTATGCCATCCAACAAGGACCCTAACGCGTCATGAGCGATATGGTTTGCCATTCGTCAAATATACTGGCATGCAATCCAAGAGCGGCCCTAACGCGTTATGAGCGATATGGTTATAGCCAGCCTCAGAAAAAATGGCATGTTCTGATGTAAAAGCAAGGCACCGCGTTAATTTTTTTTGCAGCAAGCTGACGACAAACGGAGGGCGTACAATACGCCAACCTCTTTACGGTACGTACGTACAATTCCTACAGTTCCCCAGTGTAAACACAGATAAAAAACAGCACGGGCACAAATCTGAGGAGCTACAACAATGCGCTCAAGGACTCCGGCGCACATGTGTCGAGTTACGACTTCCGTGTGTGTTTATAACAAACCGGTCTCACCCAAAGGACGGCGACCAAGTATTATCAGCCCCGGATCGACACCATTCGCAATGTGCCTCTTTGCAGCCGGATTGCCGTGCAAGTACATCCGGTACTATTTTTTATTACTCGATATTTGATTTTTGTCACTCGGAACCCACCCTCCTGTGCACGGCAACTTCACGGGGGAGAGGCGAAAAGTACACGACACCATACACCAAGCCATCAAGTCTTGAGTCCTATTATGATCAGTTGTTTTCAGGGATTTCCAAGCCAGTTCCCAATAGTTTAGACGCCATGTGGTGCGCAATGCGATCCGCACCCTCTACCCCCAAAAAGCACGACATGCCTCGCATCTAGAAATAATCAGACGAGATCCGCAGGGTCAATCCCTCCATCTATACACCCACGACCATTCCGGTACGTTATCGGGCACAGCGTGCGCAGAAGAAACAAAAATGCGTCGAACGAAACAACCCGCAACCCCTTAGTCGTTTCATCCTCCAATAGCACCCACTACATATAGTCGGCATCCTCCCAAAAACGCGATGTAAGCGATTCCCCCCCCCCGGACCGGACGGGCATGGTGCACTCACAATGCGTGTTATACGAATGCTGCACCATCATAGGCCCGTCGGTCAACTTGCGCTCTGGATCCCACACCGATGCATTACACATCGGCCATTTGGCGACGTATCACCGAGGACACTTCTCTCCCCCTCCCACACCCAACAACAGCTCACCACTATAAGCTCCGCTCTAAACACCCCCACCTCTGCAAACTGAAGACACGGGCAACAACCCCCTTTGACCGGGCAGACAGAGTGCATCCATCTACCCTTCTCCCGCCCGCAGTAGACTGTTTACTAGACTGTTACAAAAAATAAATCACCAGACAATCTTACACAAAAGAAGTCACCCGACGATCACTTTCGAGAGGAAATTGCCTGTTTATAGCCGCGAAATTATTGGAAGTACGTGTCGTAGTCCAAGGGGAGCAATCCGAGGAGCTGCGCGAAGGTTTCGACTTGTTGCGGGATGCTTTGCCCCGTCCACAGCTCGGTGAGCATGCCCACAGTCACCCCGAACATGGCGGCCCTATCATACGACGGCAATTAGGTAGAAAAATTGTAAAATTCACAATAATATTGACAAAAAAACGATTCTTAGGAACCAGTGCGCGATATCTATCACTCCGCGCATAGTCTATTTGTTAGAGATTCACCATAACCGCTGAGCTAGCCGTCAGCGCTGGCTGCAGCAGCATCATGCCGGATCGGTCATACACAACCAAATCCAACACAATGGTATTCGTCAGAGCGAGAGTGTAACAGCATTGCAATCAGTCAGCGGGTGATGCAATAAAATCAGTTCTGGCAATACCGTCCTCCACCCAACACGGAAACAACCGTGAGCTCAGACAAAAGAGGGGGGCTGGCGACGCAACTTCGCCCGGCGTGTTTTATAAGGCGTGCCGTTGGCCAGCGGTAATGTGCAAACGTATCATGGGAGCAGCGTTTCCCCTCCAATTTGCGCATCGGAATCACGAGATATTATTAACACTCAAAAGAGTTTACGAGCCACAGCCCTCGAGAACAAAATGCTTATTTCTAGCCGGCGTCGTAGTGGACATGAGCACGTTTGTTCCAATGGCCGCGCCCACATTATAGTTTCACCCTCTCTGGCCTTGCGCACCTCTGCTACCACAGGCACTCTGTACGCCGCCGGTGCGAATAACTGTCTATGCCAATAATCGCCGATAGGCATAGCAGTCCGACTTGCGTACACCACACCAGTGAGGAAGACAGACGCCACATTTCCCGAGGAGCCCAACCGAGCGTCATACGCCGCGCCAAGGTATACGACTACGACAAGAAAAAAAAACACCTGGTACGCGGCCTTTCATTTACCGTTCATGGCCATACAGAAACACTGGATCGCGACAACACGCGGACGCACGGCTTTTAACAAATATCGTACCTTCCGTTCCACAGTTCTGCCCTCGGGCAGAAGCCGAAGGTGATGGCATCTACCGCCTCCTTGTCTAGGCGCTCCCTCCTCAGCTGCTGCGCGATTTTCTCGAGCCCCTTCTGCTGCGCGGCAAGGGTCTCCGGATCTAACACGATCTTGCCCGGAACGTCGAGGGCTGTGGCACGGGTTACGACAGGCGACGGAAGAACGGAGTTGGTCATGAGGTGTGCCGTTCGCGTACAAAACACTAAAACAGAATCACAACATGCTTGTGGACTGCTTCTGTTAATGCCCACTATATTTTTCATATTTGGCTTGTTTTGCTTGGGATGGCAACAGCGCACCGCGCTCCATTCTCCGCCGAAAACGCCTCCGTATTCGGAAGGACAAGTTGCGATGCCGCCTCAGACCGCCGTTCCTTGCTAAAGATTTCTTTATCAATGGTTAATTGTCGGGTGTATACTCTGGGGTACCCGAGTACCAAACCTGGTTGCTTTGGTTAGATAGTCTGAGGTACCCGAGTACTAAACATAGCTGTTTTGGTCATACTCAGGTAGGTACCTGGGTACCCCCAGAGTGTATATATACCCTATACCTCGGTACAAAATACACCCTTGCGCAGGACTCTTACACTAATTATCTTGAAATACGTGAGGCGTATGCATGCCCCTCGTGCACCAGTGCGGGGAGAGACTTGAGATCGAGCTGAATAACCAACCAGTCGCATAATCACGATGCTTCGAGACGTCATATCATACCAAGACTGCAACATTGCGACGAAATTATGAAGGATTCTTCCAAACTGTGTTTACGAGACGCATAAGAAATGTAACCTGTAAGAATTCATCATTTTCTTACGGGACAAAATGGTTGGAACTACAGTAGTGTAGGAAAGTTTATGCAGAAGCAAACGGGTTAATTAACACTCACGGAAGCGGAAGAAGGAAACGGAGGGCTACCATAGTATCCCGAGTGCAGGTCGCCGTAAAAAACCAATGCCTAACTCTAACTGAGCATTTTCAGAGCTGCTGGGGGCTCTCTTATCTCCTGTTCTGAAGCATCGCGGTGTAAGAGGCTCCGGCATTCGGACAACACGAGACAACATTTGAAGGTGGAGAAAGTGCGGACAGCTGCTAAGAAAGCGAGCATTAAGAAATGCAGACTGAGGTTGACAGCAACATGATAATTCCGGGAGTCCTTATCCCGAAGTCAGTGTGCAAATAAGAATTTTAGCCTGGGTCAGTAACTACAGTATGTTCCTCTCCATTGTTGGTGCCCTACTAGTGTCAAAATGCGAAATCCAGCCTGGGTCAGTAAGAATGGGTATCCTCTACTGTAATCGTAAAATCGTGTCCAGGATTCTCCTCTTGCCATTGTTTCGGTAAACAACGATGTCTTGCACAAATAAAACGGTTACACCAACCCTTGGTGTTGACCAACCCTTGGTGTTGATGTGTTCATGTGCAAAGCTAGGCTGTGACAAAAAAACGCGGCAAGTAAGCAGAGAAGACGTTATAAAGAAGATGGCCAAATACGAAGCAACAGAAGGGAAGCACGAGTCGCGGCACAACCAAAAACCAGAGCAATAAGAAAAAAACTAACCGCTACGTACTGGCTGTCCGTAAAAGCGCGAACATCCACTGGTTGGGCACACGTCCGCATCTCGACCGACGGGCCCACAAACACTGCCGGTACACACCGCAACGCCACAAGGCAAACGAGGGTGTATACACCAAGTAGCCAGCCTTCAAGTCAGCCTTGTCTTCGAATAATGCAGCAAAAGTCCACCTTGTCTTCGAACTGACGTTTTTTATTTCTTCTGTCGTTTTGGCCAGTCGGCCTTTGTCAAATATGCACACATCAGATAGATGATGATCTAGATCATCTAGATCCTATATCTGCTGTTATGAAATGCTGTGTATGGTCCGTGAAGTATATACAGATCCAACCGAGGAAACGTGTGCTAGATCATACGACTCCACACCCGGCGACCTGATTTAGGCCATGCAGATCGCATAGACCAAGGATCTATCTGCCCTGAAAAGACACAGGTCATTTACGGGGATATGATCTGTCCGACGGGTGCATATACGTACTGGTATGCACCACTGGCAACAAAAACGTGACTTACAGTCCATGCCGGGGATGGGATCCGCCTTGATGGGGCCGGGTGCCATGGGTGCGATGCCAGCCCCGCGTGGCACGATCATAGGTTCATCTGAAGTCGCCGCAACCGTAGCCATTCGCGGGACAACGATGGGTTCGTTCGCCCGGCCGGCAACCTCGCTCATAATGTCGTCCAACTCGCTCCCCCTCTTGCGCTTTGTCGCCACCTGGCTCGACGTGTCCCCCGCCTCGGCCTCTGCTCCCTCGCCCTCGCCCCCCGCTCCCTCGTCGTCTGCTGCGGACATTGCCACCGACAGTCCCCCCCTTCTAGCGCATAAGTTACGGTGTCCCCTTGGCTGTGTATTGTGGCGGCGAAGACGAAAGGCGGCAGGGGTGGGTTGCACGGGGGACGTGGCGTAAGTACCGTTGAAGGTTTGCTCGTGCCGGAAGCGATACAGTACACACCGCCGGTGCCCGAAGAGCAGGGAGTACGACGGTAGAGCTATACTAACACTGGTAGAGCTTAACTACAGTAACACTTGAAAGAGTGCCGATGTCGATGTTCAAAATCGTATTGTGGTTAGAGGGAAACGATTGTGGTGGCAGCAGCAGCAGCACACACAGACAGCACCGGGCAGCTCGCACGCTCGCACCGTTTGGTGCTTTTAGTTCTTACCTGGTATATAGCTGGGTGACATATCCACGTCTGCGATCGACGGGGATGGGACGTGTGCCAAAACGGCGCTGAGTACGAACGTATGCATCGTGACCCATGTCGGTATACTGGTGTGATGCAAGTACAGCAGTATAAGCTCGAGCAAAACCCACAACCGCCGTACCGCAATCCAATCAGAACAACTTGCGACGTTACGAAGCACCAGGTTACCTTCTACCTGGTATGACGTTATCACCCTCTACGACTATTAACACTTGGTATTGAGCATCTCCCGATCCCTAATTCCTGTCCGGGTCAAGCAGCACCACCGCATTGCCTCCAGCTGCCTCGAGCATACTGGATGCTCAAACCCTCCAGGTCACCGAGTGTTTAAGCTAGTCCGTGGTGGGTACGCCGCGCCGCCGTACGCCGCCGTACGCCGTACGCCGGAGCAACGCACCAACGAAAGCTCACGTACGTCCTGCTTCCCCTGCTCGTGTGCTGTAATATGATATTGGTACATGATACGTCACCCGGCGCAACCCTGCCTTCCGTCGCGCAACGCAGACTACGTGGGCTGCTGACACAACATGTGTCCAACTCATGGGCTTTCAGACCCCACGTCCAGCACTTCTACGAACTCTGCTCTCGTCCTTAGCTCGTACCAATTCGAGTTGCGTCAGGTGTACTCGTACAGGCAAGTAAGCACAAGTGCAAGCTTTCACCCCTTACCTGCTGCTGCTGTGTAGTGGATGTGCTCACTGATGTCGCCGACGGGACGAACGCAAAAGAAGATACCTGCGCCAGCGAAGCACACCCCACCCCCACCGCGAGTCCTGCTGAGAGACGCATCCTCCGCTAGTATTGGATTTGCCGCACGGCCAAGTGAGCGCGAGGAGAGAGTTCGGACTGCAATAAATGCAAAATGTACTCAAAATAACACGTACTGATACACATCAGGTGAGTATGCGTCATGTGTGGCGTTATAGAGATATGAAGGCGTGTTTTGCGTTTTGTAACCGAAAAAAATGTTTGTGGGCACACGAAGCTACGAGTAGTGTGCGTTGGTTACCCGTACGTAGTGAGCGATTTTGCGATAGTTGTCGATCCTCGAACATACAGCAGAGATGCCACAGGGCAATACTGACTGTAACAGAGCACGCGTGGCCTGCATCTATCAGAAGATGAGATAAAACTATTACCGCGGCTGTTGTTCTGACATGACATTGTCGTCGAACTCAACGACAAGATCAACCGTGTGAACAACGGAGACGCTCCTACAATGTGGCGTTGGGTACGGTAAGGAGTGAGGAAGCGCCGACCACACGGGCGATATATACGTGCCACTCTACATAGGAGGGAGCGTTAGTTGTGGAACTATGACTGTGGCCGGCAGGACAGTAGATGCAGGGGGGGGTGGGACGAGTGACCTGGAGAGGCTGATTCGATTGTTCACCGACGAGGACACCAGTGACCTTGTGACTCGCCAGCTCGTCGTCCTTCGGCGCGTGTGTAAGGTTCGCGAAGGAGGGTGAGTGAACTGAGTGAGCTTATTTACTTGAGCTTTACAGAGCTATATTATCTACAGTATACGAGTATGATTTGTCGGCTCGTACTTGTAGGCTTCCTTGTACCAGGTGTTGGGTATGCGTGTATTCATGAATTCGTTATTCTACTTCCAGTATACTCGAAGTATCTACTAACCCTGTTTGTAACGTGGACGTCTGCTCCCCACGCACTTTATTGCAAAGCTATGGTATCATATAATACGTCGGCTCGTACGTACTCGTTGGCTTCCTTGTGTTGGGTATGAATGTATTACTCGTCTGTATTTAGTATTATATCATACGTCCAGCATTTGCTACCGACCCTGTTTGTGTAGTGGATGTCTGCACTGGGTCGACCTTCATACGTTGGCTTACGTCGACGGCTGATGTTCTGTTTGTAGAAAAAAATGAAAGATACACTTCAGCTGTGAGATTGAAAATTTCATCGAAACTCATCTCTGCAAGCTGCTTGTGGTACTCCGATCGCGCGTGTTACGGGGTGTGGTATACTCTCGTGAAGGATACAGGTCGGTGATTCCCCTGCGAATGCCGGGATCGACAGGACTATCGTCCTGCGCACGGAAGCTATATAACCCTCATTGAGGGGGACAAAACCAGACAGCTGCGAAACTCAGGATGTATACGTACCAGTAGGGCATTGTTTTGGGTTTTCGAACCGTTTGTACATATTTCTAGTACGCTAGCTTTCGGAGTGGTCTACTATTAATAGAATCTACAGGGTTTGTACGCAAGTGAGCTAAATAGCGAGATACCGTTGTCGTAAGCAAAGCCTATGTGTTGTTGTTGTTGTTGTTGTTGTTGTTGTTCTCACATTAACTCTCATAATCAAGTCCGTGGTCACAGGACAGGCTC
>JAYJMJ010000552.1:429663-440431 GCA_036873875.1 Laminaria ephemera | reverse complement strand
GATTCCTCCTACGTCTCCTCCTCTTTTTCCTAGCCTCGTATTTCCTCCTTTCCATCCTCCGTTTTTCCCATACAGAGAATTTCCCCCGCTCCGTGTTCCTTCGCCCAGCCCGGTTCTTGCCAAAATTCCAACGTGAAGGGGGTGGCAGCCCCGACTCGCCACGTCCATCTCCTTTCCGTCTTTGTTGCTTACTCACGCGAGTTCGAGCCTCTCTTCTCCGTTCGCTACGACCCCCACGCTTTCCGCGGCGGTGACACGACGCTGCGTCCGCAGGCAAGACTGCCGCGTTGAAAAATTCCGCAAGGAAAGTTTCTGCCGCGTCGCTAGCTATCACCGCCGGCTCGGCCATGCCCGAGCGCTAGTTCAACGCACGAGCAAGGTCGGCGCCACACCCCTCAGGGGCTCTGGCACGTGTTGGGGGAGCCGCAGGCCCGAGCACCACCCCGGCCGGGGAGCAGCCGAAAACGTGTATCGACTGCTGTAGATACGTTATACTCCCTGTGTACTCCCTGTATATGTGTCAGGCCAGCAGAGGTCCAGTCCTGATGCTTGGATTAGTGCTGTCGAGTCATGATGCAACATGCGGTCGGTGTCGAACGCGAATGCTCCTATAAATAGTTATCTCTCTTCTGCTCTTGGTTGTATGAAATCGCACCCTCTGTTTGTAGCAAGGGTCTATCTTTACGAACAGTTTATTTCAGCTTTTTCATAGTTTTGCTGAAATTTCGGTTAAATTTTTTCGGTAAAAGCAGAAAAACTTCATCCCCGGAAAATCAGGTGTCTAAGTTTTCGAGCTTTGTTCTGCACAAAGCAGAAATTTACAAGGTTATGTTCTGTAGGGTTTGTGTATTCCGGATGGCGTATTTTTTTCTTACAGAATTCGCAGAAGTTTCGGGTACGGGTAGTATTTTCTTCCAGAACCCACAGAAGTTTCGGGTATTGTATGGGTGCTGTACAGAACTCACAAACGTATCGGGTTCGGGCACAAGATGTTGTACCCGTACCCCGGGTACGGGCTATAATTTTTTACAGAACTCACAGAAATTTCGGGTACGGGTATTTTTTTCTTACAGAACTCACAGAAGTTTCGGGCACGGGTATTTTTTTCTTACAGAACTCACAACCGTTTCGGGTACGGGTATGAACTTCTAACAGAACTCACAGAAGTTTCGGGTATTGTATGGGTGCTGCAGTGCTGTACAGAACCCACAGAAGTTATCGGGCATATTATTTTTTTCTTACAGATGCCACAGAAGTTTCGGGTACGGTGCAACATGACATACCTTTACCCGTACCCGCACCGGGGTACAAGGGTATTCCCTACCCGCACCGGGGTACAAGGGTGTATACCCGTACCCAGGGTATTTTCCGTCGGCGGCAGGTCAACCACCCCCCCTTTCGAGTCATAGACAATCGCCGGCTTGATTACGGGCACGCTTTTTTCGCCGTCGACCACCCCCACCTCCTCTGCCCCCCTCGTTTCTTCTGGCGGAGGTGGACTGCCGCCACTCGGGTCTGGCGATGTGCCGCCACTCGAGTCTGGCGGTGTGTCTGACGGTGATCCATTCTGAGGGTCTGTAGATACGCCTGGCGGTGATCCATTCTGAGGGTCTGCGTCGTCCATGTTCACTTTCCACGGACTGTACCGTTGTGTGTCCATGTGTGTGTGGTGTGTGGTTCTGTGCCGGACAGCAGGGATGTTTGTTTTTGTGTTTGTGTTTTGTTTGTGTGTGACGTGACGTGACGTCAGAATGTACAACATACCCGACACCCCCCTCCCGGGTAAAACCCATACCTGTCGTTCTACCCCGGGTATTTCTACAAAATTATACCCGTACCCCGGGTATTTCTACAAAAGTATACCAGAACCCCGGGTATTGTGCCACGGGCGTACATAACTCACAGAAGTTTCGGGTACAGGTATTTTTTTCTTACAGAACTCACAGAAGTTTCAGGTACGAGTATTTTTTTCTTACAGAAGTCACAAAAGTTTTGGGTACGGGTATGAACTTCTGACAGAACTCACAGAAGCTTCGGGTATTGTATAGGTGCTGTGCAGAACCCACAGAAGTTTCGGGTACGGGTATAAGATGTTGTACCCGTACCCCGGGTACGGGTATGATTTTTTTACAGATCACACAGAAGTTCCGGGTATGGGTATGGAAGTCGTACAGAACTCACAGAAGTGGCGGGTACGGGTATGAATCTCTTACAGAACACACACAACTGTCGGGTACGGGTAATACCCGGGTAAATACCCCGGGTACGCTTCTGTACGTACCCTGCAGAACACAACCTTGGAAATCTAGGTAAAAGGGTATAAAGGATCGGGCAGCCTCACAGCTCGAGCTGTGTCACCACTCGCGAGCGTATAAGGCTGACCAGGGTCGTTCCCAAGGTCGTTCTCAAGTCATGGCCGAACGCAGAAGGAACAGTAGCTTTCTGGGCTCTCATGGTCGAGTTGACAAAGTGACCGCACCGAGGTGGCCGACCGACCGACCTCGCCGAGGGCAGTAGCTGAAATATTTGCCGCGTTGGACGTTGTAGCGCGACGAGTTGGTGGTGGATTTCACTCCCCAAGCCACCGGAATGCCTGCCTACGAGTCAGGCCGACTACAGTGGGACCACCACACGGGTGGTTTTCGCGAGCGCTGCTGCTGTAGTGACGGTTCTGTGCCGGGTGGACGATATTTTGCGAGCCAGCTGAGGCTTGTGCTCGTTAAGATTCTGTGGTCTTGGAATTTCGGAAAATGCCGAAATTTCAGTAAAAACTGAAATATTACACGTATCGTTGAGATTGACCCTAAGGCGTCATTATAAGTCGACATGTCGTCATAGAAATCCTTCAAATATCACATCAGAAAACCGCAGCTCTTGTATAACAAGGAGCCCCCCAACGCTTGCCCTGAAAAAACGAATAATTCTTGTGACGGCACAACTGGGTCATCACGTCTCCTTCTTGCATTATTTTTTTGGAGGGATATTCTTCACTTCCTTCACCAGCTCGCACCACGGATAGTCATGCTAGCCCCCTCGCGTTCACCATTGCCGACCCCCCCCCTTCTTTGTTCGGCAGCGAGCCTCAACTTTTGGCGCCGTTCGTCCTGTCTCCCTGTGCGTCGATGCTTCCCCCCCCAGTTGTTCCTTTCAATATATGGAAGGGCTTAACTCCCACCAGAGGCGTCCTAGCCTCTTTTACGAGGTTTGGGGTGGGTGTATCGTCTGCCGTATCACATCGACCAAACAGCCGTACGACCAACAGAGGACGCTTACAATTTCTGCTGCATATTTTATTATATTGCAATGCAGGGGGTCTCTGGCCAGGGGATATATCATAACATTGCTGCGTCCACATCCACTGCATTGAAGTTCTCATGCACAGTATCTCATGGTTTTGAAAATTCCATAGCGTTGCTTCTTCCTCGAAATGCCCTCATCGAAGTGTGCATACTACTGTAATAACTTCACATGACACTTCCTCTTGGTTCATGTTGTCTCGCAACAGATTTCCCTACAGCGAGCTTGCTTTAGTGGAGCAGCTTCTACCCCTTCTCGAGACTCGAGTATCTTCGAGTCAGGAAAGCGAGTTTCGCGCACCCCTGCTGAAACTTCTCGACATCTGCTCCCTTGCGCCGGTGCGCGGGCGCGCGAATCAAGAATTCACCGAGGGCGGTTTAGCTGCCACGCATTCTTTATTTCGCGTTTTGGGAGGGGTGCTATGGTCGTCGGATGCCGGGGTTCAGTCCGCAGCTGCCACCACGCTTAGGAAAATAGCTCGTGGGAACGACCCAACCCGACCAAATGCCCCAGACGATGGAGAAAACAACCCTTCTTTCGGTGAATGTCGGCACGATCTTCGACCCAAACCTAGAGATATAAACTTGGCATTGCTGCTGAACTGTGGTGTCGTTACTTCGGCGGTTACCTTTCTGGCCACGGTGATGACCCGCATGCTAGCAAGCGTTGCGGATTTGGACGACTTCTCGTCCCAGAGCTCTAGCTTCGACGACGCCAGCAGCGGCGAGCGGGTGGAAGTAGGACTACTAGAGGAGGAAGAAGGTGAAACGACAAAACCGGTGTCGGAACAGGAGGCGGGGTGGCAGCCAGGTGCTGATCTCACTCGTGAGGATGACGGCTCTACGGCGAGAATTCGTGAGGATCAGCTGACAAAAGGACAGGTTGATGGTGGAGAGGTTGCCGCAGATGTAGCGATGACACACATGGTGCTCGTTTCCACGTTGGAGCTGGTGCGGGAGCTGTCAACTGATGCCACGGCTTCGGCAGCAATGGTTGAAGCTGGGCTTATTTCTCTCCTGGTGCAAGCCATGCACGCGGTGCGGAGCGTTCGCGATCCCACCCTCTCCATCACTTTAGAAATGTTGTGGAACTGCCTCGAGCATGGCCAGAACGAGATGAGCAGAGGTCCTCCTGCAGACTGCCGTACAAGTCTTGTCCGTAAAGCGCGGAAGAGCAACGCTGCTTTTGCACTTTCGAGTTGGGACGGGGTTAGTGCCCTGAGGGACACGGTGGAAGCTCTATTAATCGGAGGGTTTAGGAACAAAGACAAGGAGCTAAGGAACGAGGCGGTTGTCGTCGCCAGCCACCTCGCCAGCAACGGCCGTAGCCATCCACTTTTTCGCACCACCGGAATGCTGCTGCTCCTGCTGCGTTACTCGACAGCCATCGAGACAGGGCTAGCTGACGGTGATCCCCACGCTGCTGAGGCGGAAGCTAGGGCGTTCGCGCTAGCCGGAGAAGAGGCCAGCCATGGCAGCAGCAGCTTCGAACGAAAAGAGATGCCCGAGCTTGGGGCACTCGCGGACCCGAGGAACTTCGCATCCATATCTGAAGTGGACATGGAACTGAAGCTGCTAATGTGGTCATTGCTGTCCGACCTATGCAAGAGGGATGCCCTAAACGTGGAGGTGGTGAGAGCCTCGCCGCTGATAGAGACACTCCTCATGTACATGGACCTTGTCGTCGAAGAAGGTCAGAGCGCCGAGGACCAACTCCCCGGCATGAACCGCTCGGTGTCGCTTGCGTCGATGCCCCCATTGGGGTTTAGCCAAACTACCTCCACAATCTTCGGGAAAACCTCTGCTTCATTGGAAGCTGGGGACCAAACGCGAGCACCTGGTGTGGTCAAAGACCCAGGTCGGCATCCGCATCCACCGACCCCTTGTTCGCCCGTTGCCCCGATAGCAGACGGCGACCCTCAACGATTTCCACGCCAGGGTCAAAGCGACAGAAAACATAAAGGGCTGGCCCCACCTGAGTGCGACGCGAAAACGGCGTCCAACGCGTTTTCTTCGAAGGACGCGCCTTCACCCGCCGGTGGGGAGTGGGAGGAACCTGAGATGGGTCTCACACAACTTTACGTGCCCGCTACGGTTATCCGTCTTCCGGTGACCTCCATACAGCTCCTGCAGGGCCAGGCAATGGCGTCCCTCCTAGTGCTGGCGCCAAGATGTCCCAAAAAGTTTCAGGCGCTGGGGGGGCACACGGTCACCCTTCGCCTTCTGGACCGGCTCGGGTTGCGCCCAGAGAACCACCGGCTTGTGAAGGTAGCAACGAAGATGCTAGCCACTGTTGTCGCCCTCCCCGGGCTTAAAGTGGAGCTCGGAAGGATGGACGGGGTAAGGATAATGCTCGACAGATTTTCGGACGAGTGGAAGCGGGAGCGGCAAGGGGCAGGTGGTGCTGGTCCTCGGGGTAGCAGTGGCGGTAGCGGCGGTAGCGGTGGCGGTGGCGGCGGTTGCAGTGAGGGTGCTGGCGAATTACGCACCGACATGGTGATAATACTCTGTCGCCTGTGTGAAAACTGCCCGGAAAACCAGGAGGCGTTTCGGAAAGCCGATGGAGTGCCGACCATGATGGCCGCGGTCAAAGCGTATTGTCAAGAGCAAAGCGAAGCTATGCAACAGGAAAGCGCTGCCGGCAAGGGGGGGGGGGGCAGCGTGGGGGCGGGCTCGGGTGGGTCCACGTTGGGCCTTGGAAGCAGTGCGCCGGGGTTGGGGTCAGGAGGCTCGAGCGGCGAGAGCGTTGACCCGTCGCTGGTCCACATAATCGATTGCCTGTGGTGCGCCGTTGTGGGAAATCGGCGGAGTGAGGCGCGGCTGTTTCAGTGCGAGGGTTTGGACACGCTGCTGGACCTCCTGGAGCTGTGCCCTGTCTTCATGCGCCACCAAGTGAGCATGCTTCACATCTTTGACTTCCGGTAGTATACTATATATAATATTACTGCAGATCCACCGCATCAGGGTATGCCTATACGTGCGTATTTGTCTGCCAATTCGTGTGATTTTGTTGCACGAAGTGGCTAATTGCGGTTTCCGTCGAAAGCTCCAGCCGGGGATTTGACATACACTATAGTCATGCCATCAGTGCCAGTCACCAATATTGTTGAATTTCAGGCGCGAACAAACTTGATATTGCTCGCGACGAGTAACGGGGCTGGTTTTGTCGGTGGCTGTCCATGTGAGGGCAACAATAACCCAAACACGTACGACTCGTCAGTAACTCCGCCATACACTCTGCATAGTACATTTGAGGGGAGCTATTCATACTGTGGACATTGCCAATCTCTAGCATAGAGCGTTCCACGTTATTGGAAGATAACGTTACTTTACTGCTATTTAAATAATCGTGAGCATTCGAGCTAATCGTAGTATAGGGGGAACAGACATCCTGTCATCCGTGAAGCGTCCACATTTGTCTGGTCGATTATGCTGCAGTATATGCTGTACCCTCAACAGCAACGTCCGCGTGTCACGGCATGCGCCGTGCTGCCTACGATGGAGCATTCTGTCGGACATTTACGCTTTTACAGATTCTCTACATGTGTTGGAGGTTATTGGTTTAGGTTCCACCGCTCTATCACAGCCCTCCACACAGCCGTTCACAGCCAGCTGTCGTTGCATGAAACGTCTCCGTGATGACCCTGATGTGCGCGCCACACCTGTCGATGCGCACACCTATTCGGGGGTGGTATTGGTACACTCTTCACAGGCGGCAGCACAAGCCTGCCGCTGGTAGTGGCTAAACTCAATGGGTGGTGCTCAGAAAGTTAACCCAACTAATTGTAAACCCGCCGTGTTGCTGAACCGTTGTCTCTCGCACGCCTTCCCAAGGTGACCGGCATAGTCGCAGACCTCCTGCGCAACAAGCGCTCCATCCCGTACGCGCGGGCCTGGCGCAGCGATCTCAACATGCTCAGCATCACCCAGCTCATGGTGCGCTTGTGGGTTGCAGAAGAAGCCCGACTCGGTGTTTCCCGTCCTAACGGCGTGTTGCAGAATTTGTGGCAGCCGCTCCAGTCACACGACAGAGGAAGCCGCCGCCGCAAGTGGACTGCGCAGTCTGCCAAGCGAGAGGGGTCTGTCACGCCGACAAACGGGGCAAGCACGGACCCCGCGACGACCGCAAGCGGATACGATGCTACATTGGGCGATCGTGACATCCGGTCAAAGTCCAGCTGCGCCTTACTCGAGCCCGACGAGTCAGCAGAGAGAGCCCCGGGCTCCACGGAAGATACCGTCGTTGCCGGTCTAGCAGCGGCAATGAGCGAAGTCGGTGGAGTATTGGAGACCGCTTTGGTTTCCCAAAATTCTAACGAAACACAAAATTCTAGCGAAACTCGTTCGGCCATGACACTTTCTCTGGAGGCTGGGAAGCGAGCGGCAGGGGCGGGACAGAGCGGGGGGCGGGGGCAAGAGACAAGCGCGTCACATTCAGGCGTTGATTCCCTGTTCTCGAAGGCCATGGGTCACTTAGACCTGCGAGGGAAAATAGCGGCAGTGTTGGGGATGGTGGGGTTTGATGGCGGTGCCGTAGATGGGCTGGGACCTAGCGACCGTAAGGCGTCGTACATGGCTTCGACGTACATGGACTTCAGGGTGGGGGAGGCTTGGCAGGAGGTGAGTGAGAGCTTGCTACATCGGCGGAATTGTTTTGCAATTTGTTCAGTACACGGCGTTGTGTGTACGGTTGGCGTACCTCGACTCTGACGTGCATGCTTGAGTGGGTCGGGGTTTGGGGTAGGGTTGGTTCTTGCTGACGTGGCGTTATACGTAGCATGGTCACGTTGAGGCGTGATGTTTCTGTGTTTTTTATTGCCACGCAATTCGTCTGCATTAAATAGTTGAAGCTACAAGAGTACAAGAGACATGCAAGAAATAACCGGTCCTTTGTCCCCAGTCAGCACCCTCATTACCGCTTCCCCGGATAGACTATTATTTGAACGACGGTAGTAACGTGGAAATTGTGCCTCTCCTTTCACGTATGGCCCCGCCCTACAATTCCGAGTGGCGTTCTCGAAAGAATACCGTAGCTCTGCAAGAAGAGTAGAACCAAGCCGCGCCCTCATGCTGGGGTTCTGATTTTATCCTTGCCTCTGGCACACTCCACGCCTACCATGATGACAAACAATCTTCTTTCTCATGGGTGCAGCATTATCTTTCGAGTATCGACTTCTCCTCTCTTACGCTTTGACGTGTCAACGCAACACTATTGACACTATTGACACTATTGACACTATTGACACTATTGACACTATTGACACTATTGACACTATTGACACTATCGACACTATTGACACTATTGACACTATTGACACTATTGACACTATTGACACTATTGACACTATTGACACTATTGACCCCTTGGCGGGTTCAGGGGGGAAAATGTCTAAAAGAAAAAAAAATGACGTTTACAGTATCGGTCGGCTGTACGAACCAACCCGGGCTGCCGGGGTAGGGGATAAGGGGATGTGTCCATGTGTCCAATCTGCAATGTAAAGACGCCGTAGGACACGCAGCACAACGGTAATCGCACTGCTGCACACTTTTCGTAGACACTTGACACGATTGTACTCGTCGCTTCTTCGGTCGGTGTACATGGGTCCCGAAAAGGTTAGTATTTGATTTTTACGGTCGCACTGCAGGTAGCTGGGGAGCTCGAGGCACAGCACACCAACCCCATCGCGGCCGACGCATTCGTGCTGGACACGATGCTGGAGAGAGCGTTTGACTGCGCCCAGGAGGTGAAGAGCAAACAGATGGCTCTCACCTTAGAGCAGAAGGAGAAGGACAAGGAGGTGGAGGAGGCGTTCTTTGCTGGTATTCTCTTCCAACGCGACCAGGCAAGCCGTTTTGCCGGTGTTCTAATCGTTTCTCAACCCTTGTAAAACTCTTCCAACGCGACCAGGCAAGCCATTTTTCCAGTATTCAAAATAACTCTTACCAGGTAAGCCTTTTAGAACTCCTCCAACGCGACCAGGCAAGCCATTTTGTTCGTGTTAAATCGTTTCGTAACCCTTTTAAAACTTAAAAAAAAGTCCAAGGGATTTGTTCTCACAATCGTGGGTGCAGTGGTAACGGGGTTAACCGAATTTCAATCGTTTCTTAACCGTTTCTTAACCGATTATTTTCAACCCACAGAAACGCATTCGTAGATCACACTTTGGTAGATTGCGGGGAGATATCTGGGAAGTGCCGACAAACCCTACCGCATAACAGTCACGTACCACCACCCGCCCAACAAACATGAGGACCCCGGTGTACGTTTCACAGTACTATACAACACAACTCATCGACGACGAAGTGGCGTGCCCAACAGTTTTAGCGGGTTTAGTAGTGGAGAGATTTACGTCGCGCAGCTGTGTTTGAGAGGAAACCGTAGCCTCGTTGAGGACCAACAAGAACAAACATTAACTTGGACGTTAGGCAGCAACCCGAATGCACCGTACCCCTCGCCTTGTCGTAGCTTTGAATGCATGTATAAAATACCGGTGTGCGATCTACTGTGCAGCACTATAGAGGCACAGACGACGTATACACTCGGGTTTTCCTTTTGAACAACTCTCTGCATACAAGTCACGTTTGGGTACTCTCGAATCCGAGCGAGCATCATCAACGGAGTGACGTTAGCATGATACGGAAGGGGCGCGGTTAACAAATAGGGTTAGGGTTATTACTTGAGGAGCTCTGTACCTTACCCAAAAACTGACTTTGAGAAAAAAGGAAAGGCAAACCCGATGAGCAAACCCATGGCCTATTAATAGATATACGACAAATGATATGGTAATGTTATGGAATTGCCATAGGAGGCAGGTCATTATCTGTAGATATCTGTAATTACCTGGGAATAAGTAGTTGGAAGGTTTCCATAGGAATAGGAAGGCGTTTCTTATGAGGGGAATAAAAGGTGGGCGTTAATAGCCTACCTGGGTTTCAGTCTTCATCGGAGCGTGGAAATGGAATGATGAGCTGCTATCTTCAAGCTCTAAGCAATGAACACACGTGAGTAATGACGATGACCCAAGCAATAGGCTAACCTGCTAGGAGATGCTCTGTGTCCCCCTACCCTGCGACCTCACAGTAACACACAAAAATGGTGTTCCAACGATATTGGGTTGGTTGTTCCTCAGAAATGTGCACAGCTCATGAGCTAGCTCATCTGTCGTGTATAGCTCACGCCTCCAAAAACATGTGCAGATGAGCTATCTCCTATAGCTCAGGCCAGGGAAAACATGTGTAGCTCATGCAGCTCCTTATAGCTCATCCCGGTGAAAACATGTCTAGCTCATGTAACTCGTATAGCTCACCCGTGAGCTACCCTCGAAAAGAGCTAGCGCGAGCTACGGTGAGCTGATCTGTCTGGGGTGTGGAAATGTTTTTGTCAAAAAGTGCTACCTGGTATAGTATGTACCCCCCCCTTTTTTTTTTTGGTCTCAATTTTACTCTCCAGCTTCTGGACAAGCCGTGGTCAC
>JAYJMJ010000552.1:397853-410654 GCA_036873875.1 Laminaria ephemera | reverse complement strand
GGGAGGGACGAGGGGGAAGGAGGGGGGGGGGATACTTTGATCCTGCGCTGTAAAAACATGAATAAAACCCCACCTGGCCAAACACCCTCGATATCAGCACCCACTCCGGCACGTCCGGCAATCGAGCGCTTTCCCCTTGCCACCTTCTTAGCATGCAAGGCACATCCCAGGTAGCCTGGCCTAGCCCATGGTTGAAGTAGTACTTCTGGTTTGACCCTGGGTCCCACAACACCTCGACCGTTATCCGAACCAGACAAAGGGCGAGCCATTTCGCTCGAAGGACCCTCCACCAGCACTGGATGGTGGTGGCTGAGAGGTTATGCACACGGTTTTTCTTGCGTGCTTTTTCTACATCCCCCTTCCAGCGGAGTAGATTGCGTTTTCTTCTCGCGGCCCAAGCGTGGTAGCCTCGTTGAACGGTGATGGCCGCCCTGACACAAGCAGCAGCAGAAGAAGAAACGGCAACGGCAGCAGCAACAGCAGCAGTCGGTGACAATTAGTCGGTGGAGAGAGCGCGATGCTTCCTGTCAGCATTTGTGGTAGAATATCACCTGCCATATCACAGTTGCCGCTCTAGCCCTGCTGACACTGCCGGCGGCAACGTGATACCAGTACATATTTAAATTTACGGTTATCCGCGTCGTGGACACGAAACCGCACCAATACCGCACATAGGGCAGGCTAAAACGGACACGTCGGTTGTAGTTTAACGTCAAGCCGCCTTTATGTTAAACGAAACGTCAAACCGCCGCAAAACAAACCACAGAGGGGTTAAACCAAACAAAAAAAAGTCAAAACTCGCTTGTCTCTCCCAACAACGAGCCAAAGTATAACAGCTTACCTGTCCGTGGTAAGCTTCTCCCACTCTTGCTCCCGCTCTTTGATCGCTCTGGCTTTCGCCGTTATGCCCCCGAGGCCGACAATGTTGCCCTCCACCACGCGAAGCAAGTCTGCGTCAGTAGCTTTGTAGTCCCAGATTTCCTCGTTGGTTTCTACGTTGTGCAGCACCATCACGGCGTGGATGGGGGAGATGTACATCTTCCAGGCTGAACCTGCTGCACCGCACACCTTTTTTTGGATGTATAAAAAATAAATGAAAAGGACCTTAGATGTTTGTGGCATTCGACAGATAGGCACGCTCTTTTTTTATGTTTGCGGCATTCGAACGGGTAGACGCTGTTTGGATGGGGGGGTACTTTTGCACGGATCGGTGGAATATAACTTTCGCGTGTTGGTGGACAGCTCTATCTTGCCGCCAGATCGACAGTTTTCTGCGGAAGGGAACATTGCCGGTTTTTGCTCTGCAACTACTACTAATCGCGCGAAAGCGATAAATCGTCTTCCTCGTATGTGGAGATTAATTAATGTCTTGAATTAGTATGAATTAAATACTCAGTCTCCCTAGCACCTGTCGCAATTGATTACAGTGTACAGTAACATTTCGATGTATCATACATATAACTTTAGAACCGTACTGTCGACCTCACAGTAGTTGACGAAATTTGTTACTCACTTCCTCGTGTCGCTTGACCGCGGCCTCGAACTCCGGAAAGTCAATGTACCCGCCGCCGTCGAGGTCAATCGCACGGATCACAGAACGAATCTGCTCACCAGACAGCATGATGTTCAGGCTGGAAACCATCCCCTTGAACTCCTCATGCGCGAGGTAACCGTCTCCCTAAAAACAACGGGAAGAAGTCCGGCGAGGCACAGGCATAGATGCGATTGGCAGAGGGGGGTCGGAGAGTGTAACAGACGATGCCAGTTGGTAGGGGGGGTCGGAGAGTGTATGTTATCTATTGTTGGCCCAAGAGAACCTGTTAAACCTATGTACTGGTGCATATCTGTGCAAGCCTGGTCGGTCGTACATCTGACTGATGCAGCATCATCTCGGATCAGCCTAACAGCTATCCGCGCCGCCCCAACCTGAGCGATATTTATCGGTCATCCACCAACAAATTACAACAGTGTAACAAACAGTGCTGACAAATATGTCGCTTATTGTTGGATCTGCCTCGGCACTGCCGACTGTGGCTTCTCTGATGAAGTATCGCGTCCCTATGAACGGTCGACGACGGAAAAAGCAGACCCCACGGTAACACCAGAGATTAGATGTGGACGCCAGCACACAGAAATTGAACGAAAACATCAGGAGACACGTAGCATTACTACACCTACACTAGAAGTCATGCGTAAAACCAAGTATCCGTCGCGGGACACACAGCCAATGAAAGATTTTGGTCACTTTAGCGCATACACATTTTCCGTCCGTCGATATCCTACTTTACCTCTTTGTCGAACTGGTTGAAAAACGAGTTCAGCGACCTATTCTCGTTGTAGAGCAGATTAGCCATGTGCGCAAAGATAGCATTCGCCGGGTCCTTCAGCGCCCGCTCCAGCTCCGCAGTTTCCGGGGATGGCGCGGCAAAAAATTTCCGTTTCAAAATGTGCAACTCCTTTTCTATCTTAAAGGGAGCCTCCGAATCCGTTAGCAGCCAGGTTTTTGTTGCTTCCATGTCGCTTTCGATAATTTCTTTGAGCTTGACTTCCCAATCAGCGTCGAACTCGTTTTGAACGCGGACTTTGTCTTCGTAGACCCTACGTCGCCTAGCTATCCTCTGGCGTGTTGCGATAGCCGCGTCCCTTGCTGTTGACTCGGCGAGCGCGGCTTGAATGCTCGCAGCGTGATCTGCTGCTCGCTTTGCCATGAGAGCTGTCTTTGCCTCGGCCTTTTGGAGTTTCGCTCGGGCTTTTGCGGCCTCGGCGAGCAGAATTCTTTCTCTTTCTGCTTCCTGTTAAATTGGCGCCGCGGTGAGTATGGCGGTGTTTTTTTGGGTGGGGTTGTTTTTCGGAAATTAGTTGATTAATATCGATAGCACCGTGATAACGCACGTGAGAATGAGCTTGGCCGTTTGTTTTGGATGGGGTTGGTTGTCGAACATTTGTTGACTGTTGTTAATAGCACCGCGATGAGTTCGGCGGTTTGTTTTGGGTGAGTTTGATTGTCGGACACAAGCTATTGTCACAGGACAGAAGCAAATTCATCTCATCGAATCGATAGCTAGTACGTACCCCATACCTGATATGTTTTTGAGTGTGCGGCTCTTCGAAACATCGTCGCTCCGTAATGTCGATAGACCTCAGTTAGTGTTAGTCTATATTCCAAGAGATATAATCCTGCTGCAGTTTTTACGTTGAATTCATTCATACTTGTACGAAGTATATGAATAGTGCAAGCCGGCACACCTCAAAATTCTTTCTCGCAACATGACCGAGGCATCACGGCAAATACCTTCTTACTCACGTACATACTTTGTCGGCAAGCTATCAAACATTCTGCGACGCCAAATTTACGGACGATATCCTTGCGAGCATTTAACCCGTTTAGACCTGCAATAATATTTCCACACTATTAATAACTATTCCAAGTTGTTTGTCCCCACAAACGTTGGTGCAGTTCTATGGTTATGGTATGGTATTGCCTTGAAAGGCCGGTAAATAACTCAGCATAGGTAATTGGAACGTATTCGTATTATTTGGAAGGCGTACCGTAGATGGGAAATGTATTCACCTCGATGGCCTCTGCGACTGCCGCCGCGCGCGTTTCCGCCTCGTCATCCGCCCGTCTTGCCGCAACGGCAGCTTTTACAACCTCCCTAAGTCTGGCAAATGTTCGCCGACACAGCCGCTGTTCCGACAGGTCCACTGCAAACTCCCAAGCGTTCATGAGAGAAGCCGCTTCGCACCACTCGCGCAGAGCTAAGCGCATGGAACGCGTCCGCAGAACGCCGTTTATCATCGCAACCCCAGCAACGATAAGCTTGCCGTGCTTGCTGAAAGTTGATGTCATTGCCGCTAGCCGTTTGTTCACCGTGCGGTATTTCACGATGCGGTTGAAGTACAGGCGCAAAGTGAAGAGTCGGCCTCGTTGGGCGGCAACAACGCGACCTTTGCGCTTAACTACTTCATTCGAGGCGAACGTGCGCCAACCACGAACTGCCTGCCGACGAAGCACAAATTCGATCTTAGCCCGCTGGGCTTTTATTTGCTTTGCTCGGTTCCTGAAGATTTTCCAACCGACCATTACGTGCCGGGATAGCGTCTTCGCGTACCACCGAGCCGCGCGACGTTGCTTCATCGCGAGAGCGCCGGCACCCGCCTTTTTGAATCCTTTTGACTCCACCGCCTGTAACATCCCCACGCGCCAAGCTTCCGGGATACGCTGCCACAGCTGGGTCCTAAAGGCTTCCAACACAGACGGATTGCTTTCAATTACTTCTAAAAGAAATGCTACAGATAAGTCGCCAAATGTGGGTTTGAGACCTCGCGGGCCTGCTTCTTCCGCGAGGTATTTGTCCAGCCGGGAGCTGGTCTGCATGACACCACCCTCATCGATTCCGCCCATCCTCGCCACCCGCAGAGCGTCGCTCCTCCGGACTACCGTCCGTGCTTCGTTCGCGTAGGATAGGACGAGATCTCGGAACAGCTTGCGTGGGTTGTCACGCACTTCTTTGAAGCGTCGCATGCATTCCATGCAAGCCACGATGTCGCGGTAGTCGACAACGTCTGCACTGGCTCCTTCGAAACATGCGTAAAGTGAACGGAGCTGGGTGTCCATCCGCAGCTTACGGTCGAACTGGTACTTCGCCATCATTGCTGCTACGAACGCGGATTTGCTTATGGTGTATCCCGGTCCAGGGGTAGCTTCCAGTGCACAAGCTATACTATGGTAGCGATACGGCGGTTGGTGTACGATACCGTATAGGAACCGTACACCTGCCCACTTGCGACGACGGCAGCGATCTTGCGAGTGAATCGAATCTATGGGAAGCATGCCTCATTCAATCTGCGCTTCTGCCAATAGGGTGCGGGTATCGTTCTTAGCAAGTGAGGTCGTCCTTGGCAAGCGAGGCTTTGCAGGGCAAGGACAGCCCCACCTTCTTCCTGCTACTTCGAGAGGCATTGGGAATAGCAAGCAAGCATGGAAATCACTAACGACAAAAAATTACGCCGACATCTTGCGACTCACTTGCCAACTATTGCTTTTGAAACCGTCAAAAATCGTAACGCCTCTCATTTTAACGGAACCCCCAGCAAAACTACAACTCACTCGCGCAACTACCTTCAGCTCTTTTGCGTCATGCTCTACGCCAAGGCCTCGATAGCTCACGTAGCCAGCCTTCTCGCCCTATGTGTCGACCAGTCTGAGGCATTCGTGCCTTTGGGTGGCGGGATAGGGTTGACGAAGGGCAATGCGGCCACTACTGCTACATGGAGCACTTCGCCAGCGAGCTGCAGCACCCGACGAAGGTCTGGGCCTTGCATGTCGGCGGGCGATGAGCATGACATCCTGCTGCGAGTGGCGAAGGGCGAGAAAGCAGACCGTGCTCCTGTGTGGCTTATGCGGCAGGTAAGGTGCTGCTGCCGAAATACCGCTGCTGTGACTTCCTTCAGATCATGTCATGATGCATACTGCTGCTGTTGTGCGGGCGATTTTTGCCTGTGAACTATCATGCAGTACGCGTAGGCAGCTTTAGCTTTTGCGGTCCTGAGATCTGCTGTCACAGCGCATGGTCGCTGACTGCTGAATCCTCTCTTTCATACCAGGTACTGGTGTCATACATACCAGGGTACCAGGTTGATCTCGGAACAAGCAAACTAGATCTGCGAACGGACGTAACCCTACGCGGGGCCTCACCGTCAGAGCAGCTGGGGCTATCAAAAGAACGGGCAGTGCGTTGTTGTTTTGGCTCTTCGATGCGTATCTACAAGTATCGCTGTTCTTACGTTATCATGCGTACGTCTCAGCTTGTTGCTTTTGTCCCGGTATCGGGCCGCCCGTGGATTCACACCAACACAGCCAGCAACCAGCAACCAGCACCTACGAATACATGCATGCGCTGTAAGCTGTGGGTGGAGTGCATGCGAGGGGCGCTTCCGTTCCCTACGGCAGCAACCCCAAAGCTGCGTCTACATACATCGCACACATGCTCCTGCATGGCAGTACGCATAGCTGTCGCTAGGAACTCCCGCAGCAGAACATTTGCATCTGTCGTCAAGTTGTGTGCGTTGGTCCGTTGGCGTTGGTGGTCGGTGGTCGGTGGTCGGCGGTCGTAACAGCCATCTCGAAAGGAGTCCCTTTTTTTTGGCACGGTGTGCTTTACATGCTCGCATTCGCGCGTAAAAACATCGACACATGTTTGCATGGCCGGTCGCAAAGAAACTCAAACCCTCCCCCCCAAACTCTTCCTCTCACCGCCCACAACTCCTCCCACCCTCCAAACTCCTCCTTTCACCCCCCAAACTCCTCCCACCCGCCCCCAGGCCGGGCGATACATGAGCGCCTTCCGCCAATTCTCCGACAAGTACCCCTTCCGACACCGCTCTGAAACGCCCGAGATCGCCATCGAGCTCTCCCTTCAGCCTTGGAGAACGTTCGGAGTAGATGGGGTCATCATGTTTTCGGACATCCTCACGCCCCTGCCGGCGATGGGCATCGATTTCGACGTGGTCAAGGGCACGGGGCCGGTGATAGGGAACCCTATTCGTACCTCGGCCGATGTGGAGGCGGTTCGTGTTTTGGAGGACATTGATGGGAGGCTGCCTTTTGTTGGTCAGACGCTTAAGGTAAGAGATAAGAGACGCGTAAAACCGCTTTGAAACTGCGCCCACGTTTTCGCGGACAAACTAGTTGGAAATTGTGTGGGGGTAAGTATTGCAGTTCTAGAAGGGCTAAGGTGCGAGATAAGAAAAAGCCCTCGTGGCTGTTTCTGTGTCAGGCCTCAGTATAATAGGAGGGCTGAGAAGAGCTGTCGTGTTTCACGGTTTCCCTATGCCCTGCGAGTACTTACAGCGTATGTTTCTAGCAACATTGACGGCGCGCTTGTGTCCCCCCGAGCTCCAGCTAACGGTAACGGTTGCCTGTGTTTGGGCCGCGCTAGCAGACAGATCGTTCACGCCAGCTAACATTCGGCATTTTCTTGGGACCACGGATTAGATTGTGGTGATGAGTTAATGTGATAATAACACCAACAAAAACAACAACGCGCCGGCTAACATTCAACATTATGTCATGCTGCGAACAGGCCCTGAAAACAGAGACCGCGGGCAAGACAACCCTGATCGGGTTCGTCGGAGCTCCGTGGACTTTGGCGGCGTACTCGATTGAGGGAGGAAGCAGCAAGCACGCCCTCAACACGAAGAAGATGATGATGGAGGACCCTGCGCTGTTCCACTCGCTCATGACCAAGTACGCCAATAGCATCGGCGATTACGCTTGCTACCAGGTGAGAGGTGGTTTTTGCTGCGACAAAAGTGAATCTTTCTGTAGAACGCGCCGCAACGCTTGGGTAACATCGCATCCAGTTTTTATAAAAACCAGAAAAATACGTCAGCTGTGAGTCTTGCACCTCTTAGTTATTTTTCTGTTTATCGCCGCCTAAACGAGGGCGTGTTATGGCCACGAAGACCCCGCGGTTAGCCTTAACAGCAGCGGACGTTCCGCGCGTCGAAACTACGCCCATCGCACGGGGGTATATACCGGGAGGTATACCGGAGGTATAGGTCTCCTTAATCGGCCAGTTCGCATGCATTGGGCTGCTGGTGTTGCAGGGCTGCTGGTGTTGCAGCATTCCCATCCCATGTCTGATTCACTTGTGTCGCGGTTGATCGCGATCGAGCAAGGGGGGGAGGGCGACAGCTTTGTTTTTGTAATTTTGCGACCACTTTTTTTTCTTTTGGCATTCAGAGCGAAGTTTTTTTTCCCCCCGGTTTGATTCGGCTGCGCCTGGCTCACTATGCGCGTGTCATGACTTCCAGGTGGAGAACGGGGCGCAGGTGATCCAGGTGTTCGAGTCTTGGGCACACCAGATGATTCCGCAGCAGTTCGAGATGTTCGCAAAGCCTTACGCTAACCTGGCAATGTCCACCCTAAAGGAACGGCATCCCGATGTCCCGGTGATTTACTTCGCCAACGGCGGCAGCAGCTACCTCGAGAGCCAGCGCGATACCCAGGTGAGGCCCCTGTGCTTGTTCTTGGTTGGGGAGCGGGAAGGGGGAGGGTTGAGTGCCGACGCCATCCCTTTGCCAATAGCCGCGATCGGTTTTGCCAAAATACGCCGCCTAAACCCTTTTACTGCATGCAAAATTATCCCACACTACTTGCAAGAATTTTGTATCCGAAAACGTGGGAGCAGTCCCAAAGGGGGTAAACGTACGGAGCCGCTCTCGAGCAGTCCAGCACTATGATTGTTTGATTATTTTTCGCTAAAGTGCACGACGTTGCCACCGTGCTTACCCTCGTCCCCACCCCGCCTCACTTTCGCTTCCGTATCTCCACCACGCCGCTCTTCTGACCTCCCCTCCCCTCCCCGGCCCCGCTTCCGCCTCCTTATCTCCACCACATCCTGCGCGCGTTGGTAACCTCAGGCGGACATGATCAGCCTCGACCAGTTCGTCAACATCAAGTCCGCAAGGGAGAGGCTCGGGCAAAGGGTGCCGGTGTCTGGAAACGTTGACCCCCTAGTCCTTCTTGGCCCCGCCTCGGGCATCAAAGAAGCGGTGGTTTCTTGTGTTAGGGATGCCGGGGGTCACGGGCATATTCTCAACCTTGGGCATGGGGTGCTGCAGCAGACACCGGAGAGTGCTGTGGCGACGCTTGTAGACGCGGCGAAAGATGCGCGGTATGAGAAAGTTTTGGATAGGGAGGAGGCTGTTGCGCCGGCCGGGGTTTAGGGGCTCGGCATGGTTGTGGTCTTGGGAGGGCTGTTTATTTACCGTTTCGGAATTGCGCCCTCGTTTTTTGCGATAAATTACTTGGAATTAGTGTAATATTTTTTCGAGTAGTTTAAGCGCTGTGCTGCAACAGACGCCGGAGAGTGCCATAGCGACGCTTGTAGATGCGGCGAAATATGCGCGGTATGAGAAGGTTTTGGATAGGGAGGAGGCGTCACATGTTGCCGCGCCGGCTAGGGTTTAGGGGCTCGGCGTGGTGGTCTTGGCAGGGTTCATCGCGACTTGGCCCAGAGTCGATATTTTTTTGGTTGAAATATAATTGGCTTTAAACCCTAATCCTATCCCCGACCGCCCGGGAAAATTCTCGGAATGGAGATGTACCGAGGAGTTAGCGTGGACTATCAACCGTTTTGTCGGAGCTCGGCTAAATCGTAGACACTGCTGGCTCTTGGCGGCGTAGGCTGGGCGAAGAGGAAGGCTTGTTGCTGTTGCTGTTTTGCTGCTGCTGTTGTTGTCGGTACTTTCGTGCAAGGTGTTCTGCCTTGGCGGGAGGCCTCAAGGGGCGGGGCACCGCGTCAGTTACGGTTCGGTTCGGTTCGAGGGAAAGACGTTTTAAGAGTATTACTCGTACTGTTTTGGGGCTGAGAAAAAGCCGAGGCTCTGCGACAGTATGGTACTGAACCAGGTACCTGGTAATAAGGCCGAGATTGGGAAGGCATGGGCGTAGACGATGTATGCCCTTGTACCTGGTATAATATTTATTAACAGGCGCTTTTATCGATCCGTTAGGGAATGTGTTTTTCTTTGGACCGATTGGCGGCAACGTATCATAGATGTACCGTAAAATGGCATAAAAACCAAAGATGTACCGTTTAATGGACTTTTTTGCGTCTGGCAGAATTGGGAGCGTTCCTTGCCGGCGCTTGGCGACGTAAACTTGGGGTTTTAGAGCGAAAGAATGAAGGAAAAAATCGACGATTACAACAGGTCTTTGGCAACTTTATAATTTTGAACTGCACCCACGTTTTAGAGCAGAAATCTACTCGGAATTAATTTGACGATTTTTGCGTTAAAACCCTTTTAGGACCCACGTACAGCGACCAAAAAAAACTGGCACTTCGTTGGGAACTATCCAGGAACGGAGATAAAGGTAATAATGGTATTGCTTTGAGCCTCGAAGGCGTGTTTTGTGACGGTTTGTACACCCCCCACACATACAATTTTTTTCTTTTTTCGTCGGTTCGCTGTGAACAGGGTCGGTGGTGACCAAGCTAGGACGAACAAGGAAAATAGCGAAAAAAATCGTTTTCCTAGAAAAGGAACACAACAGAGTTAGTTGCTGAATATGAGATGAAATCTATGATTTTTTCGTCAAGGAAGCACGACACCAGCCGCTGACTGACCCGACCAGCAATACGGTACATACGAATAGTGCAGTCGAAGAAACAACTGAAAACATGTCCCCTGGTACCTGGTGTCAATTTCAATTCAGCTTGAGTTGTATCAGCAGTACATATCACATGTACGAGTAGTGTAGGCGAACAACTAACCGAACACAAATCAATTTCAATCCAGCTTCAGTCGTACCAGGCATCTCCTATGGATAAATCTATGGATAAAAATCGCACAAGAAAGGGAACCATGGTAAGTAACAAGTCTAACCCCCGATGGAGGCCCACGGGATACCAACCCTAATTCTCCCGCGTCCAAACAAACGGTAGATTACGCCGCTTTCGGTTCCCGAAGCGGCATAATCCTCTCCCCAAGAAAGGGAACCACGGTAAGAAAGTAACCCCTCGGGAAACAACAAGTAATCCTACGGGAAGCAATAAGTAACCCCTCGGGAAACAATTCCAGGAGGTCCACAGGAAAACATCGGGGGAACTATCCATAATTATCCTGCGTACGCCTTCACAGAACACGAATGCAAGACAAGATTTCGACCGGTTGCGGGCACAAAATAAATGTCTCTTTTATTCGTACTGGGTACGTACGATTATCGTTTAACCGGGGAACACCAATGCACGGAATTCGGTACATACGCAAACGACTCCAATAATGCCGCAAAGGGTTTCCATTCGCAGCGTATCTCCCTCAATCCCGGCATTTGCACTACTACTGTACATGGTTACCCAATGCTCATACAAGGAGGGAAAAAAACGCATCGAATCTTTCTTTAATTTTCATTCAGATTCTCACCATCCAAACGGCAAAAAAAAACGCATCGACTCATTTATTTTCATCCAAATCCAGAGAGTGAGAAAAGAAAAAACGAAACTCATACGAAGAGCAAAAAAAAAAAAAAAACGATAGTACTCGTATACGAAAATATGAGATTATTTCCTTCCCCGCGTTTTGACGCCTCCCAAATAATAAACCTTGTACATGCTCCGTTCAGCCAATCAATTGAGGTCCGTGACGACTCTCTTTGACACAACAAAAATCAAGGAACCAAACAATACTGGTACTTCATAAAAAATCGGAAAATCGTTTTCGAACGAATCCCACCGAAAACACTTCTCCTGCAGCGATTATGACTGGCCGTCCCAATTCGGTATTTTTTATTTGCCATGCTTACTGTCAGGTCAGTTGGCCTTTCAAGTAAGCTGGGCTCTCCAAAGCAGCGAAGAACTTGAGACCTTGGGGGAAAGGCCGTGGTTCCACATCTACCCGACGTGTAAAAAACAAACACAAAAATAAAACAGGACACAAAGATACACACACACACACACGACGCAAATAGGTCGAGAGCGGTTGGATGGCTGCGTTGCTTTGCTTTGCTTGGCTTCGACACCGCACGTTATGATTTATACTTTCCAACCTTCGTCCGTACGTACTGTATTGCTTGCCGCTTGTGCTTCAAGTAAAATAACCAGTTGAGTCGCCACGCCAAGGGCATGATCTCGACACTCGAAATATTTTTTTGGGTGCCGTATCCGAAGAAAACAAAAAAAAGTCCAATTAGTATCCCCCCCCCTCCCACTGGGCCAAAAAACAAAAACAAAAAAAACACCGCCACAATTCTGACATGAATCAGTTTTGCCATGTCTTAAGTAGGCTTTCGTCAGCGAGGTCTAAAGGAGGGGACACTCGCGAAAAAACACGGGACAAAACAACAAGGACGGGAACAATGTTTCCCACCAAAACCAACCATACGAGTACGTTTATTCTGTATATCGGGGCGTGACAGCAGAGCCAACTTAAATTACTCTCTTCGCTCAGATATGCCCGAAACAAACAATATAGCAACCCCGAGCGAGCGAACCCTCTCCCCTCTCCCCCAGCAAAAAAAAAACGCCGAGGGCTTCCACACAGGCTGCTGGCGGCTTTCGAGGTCAACTCAATATATTTTGACGTGCCGTCACCGCTAGCGCCCTGGCCCCGTGTGCGCCTTGTCCCGCTCTGCCGCCCCCTTCCAGCCACATGGAAACCCGCAAGTGGCTGCCGTTGGGCAGCCTCCGCCCTCCCCCCCTCCTCCCAGCCACATGGAACCCACAAGCGGTTGCCGTTGGGAAGCCTCCGCCCTCCCCTTTCCAGCTACACGGAAACCCGCAAAAGCTGCTGCTGCTGCTGCGGACATGCCAACCATGCAGTGTCCAAACCCATCACGTCACGCGGCGCGCTTCGTTCGTCGCGTCTCGCGCTCAAGGCGGACGGTCAGAGATGACACCATCGGATCGAATCGGGTACAATCGGATAAAACCGGATCGGATCGAACCGAATCGGATTAAATCGGATCGGACCGAGTCGGACCGAATCAGATCAAATCGGACCGAACCGAACCGAAGCGGATCAAATCGTCTCGGACTGAATCAGATCGAATTAGATCGGATTAAATCGGATCGAATCGAATCGAATCGAACCGAATCGGAACTGAATCGGGTCGACCTAGATTAGATCGAATCGGATCAGTGCCCTGGAAGCAGGCCGACGCTGATGTTGTTCCCTTTTGGCATCTGGCGTGGAAGATATAGCACGTCTATCAGCGTGCGCCTCCAGCACACCCACCCCACCCCACCACAACCTGCCCAAAAATGTCGGTTGTGCATCCCATTCCACAGTACCCCC
>JAYJMJ010000552.1:359775-385719 GCA_036873875.1 Laminaria ephemera | reverse complement strand
GTGTTTTTTGGCGTAGCCATGGTTGACCCACCCTAACCCTAACCCTAACCCTAACCCAAACCCATACGAAATAAAGGTCGAAAAACGTGCCGCGACGTGCCACGACGTGCCACGGGGCAAAATGGTTGGAAATGTCTAATAATGTGTATTACTGGTGTGATACGTCGATCATGCGTGCTACGGGGGGTGTTAAACGGCTCGTAATATCGTAGTTGTTGCGGTTGATTGGTTGATTGAGACGTCGAGGCCGGAAGCGTCTTTGTGCGATCTGTCTGACAATCCGTATCATAAGGTTCCAAAATATTACCTGGACGTCAACCTTTGTTTTTCAGAGTCCGTGTCGACCAAAGGCATCTCGACAAATCCGTAGGGCTCCGACCCCCTTCTAGTAGTACAAACAAGTCTTCCCGCTTCTCGCTTCTCTTTCCTGTTGCTGCTCAAGGTGGTGGTGCTTCCCAGGTAGTACCTGGGACTCCCTACTCACCACGCGGTGGTAACATTTTCTTGTGCTATTATTGCTTGAATTTGATAGCAGGTTTGTTTTGCCTTCCGATGATGTGCAATAAAGATCAGCTTTCATGTCGATCACTCCGAGTCGACGAGGGAAGAAAGCGCTGAATTCTTCTCGCGATAAAAATTCAGGCGCGTACCGTAGTGGGGAGGGGGGAGAAGAGCCTGCTACGTGACCCCGGTTCTGAGTTACGACTAGGGAGGGAGAAGGAGAAAGTAAAAGTGCGAAGATAATAGATGAGATGAGCAAAAAAAAAAAAAGGCTATATTGACACACAGCATCATCTGAATTCCGTGCACCCCAGTCCCTCCAACACGGCTTCGTGCAGCCTATCGCAAGGCGCATATAAAAAGAAACAAGAAGCATAAATAAAAAACCATCTGCATCTGCATCGCGAAATAAACAAGCTACAAGAGATGAACAAGCAGTTCCATAACGAAAACGCAGAAGATCCGCCGCTGCCCCCATTCATCCCCAAGGCGTCTAGTCCGATTCTTCCCCTGCGTACTCGTCGTAGGCGGCGTCCACGTCCGCTTCGCCCGCAGACCCCGCCTCGCCCGCAGAAACTGTGCTGGGACAAATGGCGCGTGATGTTGCCCGTCTGTCTCGCCTGGCAGAGGATACCTCCTTGGCCCTTCGCGGATGCTGCTCGGCAGGACCTCGAACAAGCGCAGAACCAACTCTGCTTCTTGTCATCTGGCTCTGGGCAATCTTGTTCGAATCGCACTCCGTGGTCGCACACGATTGACCGGTTAGCTGTTTTCCCGGGTACAAAATATATTATTGTGTTGATGTCGTTCGGGCATGCGCTGTCATCGTCAGCTGGTCATCGTATGATGCGTACATACCTGGGGTACGTGTTTGTATTTGTGAGTTAGCTCATGTGTCGTTTATAGCTCACGTCTTCGAAACATGTGCAGATGAGCTATCCTCTATAGCTCAAGCTTTGAACACGTGTGCAGATGAGCTATCGTCTATAGCTCAAGCTTTGAAAACACGTGCAGATGGGCTATCCTGTGTACTCACCGACTCAAAACATGTGCAGATGAGCTACCGCCTGTAGCTCACCCGTTCAAAACATGTGCAGCTCATGTTGCTCTTATAGCTCATGCCGGGACAAATGAGCTAGTTCATGTAGCTCCTATAGCTCACCCTGGTCAAATATGTGCAGATGAGCTATCCTTCATAGCTCAAGCTTTGAAAATATGTGCAGATGAGCTACTGCCTATAGCTCAAGCCGGGAAAATATGTGCAGCTCATGTAGCTCACGTAGCTCACCGGTGAGCTACCGTCGAACAGAGCTAGCTCGAGCTACGGTGAGCTGATCTGTCCGGGGTGTGTATGATTATGAAAAAGTATAACATCAGCCGCCGACGCAAAGTAAAAAAACTGAGGGTTTATTTTCGAATCGCCCGCAATAAAAACGCCATCACATGATGTGATGTCGTACATTTACTCGTACTCTGTGCCAGTAAAGCAGTACCGTACCCAAAGGTACCCTTGGGTACGTTTTAGTAGTAGGGAACTTGCACCAGCTGGCGAAAGCTTTTGCCGCGCCGAGCGCAGGTCGGCGCAGCACGGCGCGAGCCGACGCTTTTCGCCGGTTGTGCAGCCCACCCTCCCGAATCCCGACCCGCGCCCAAAAACGGGGCCAAAATGGCCCAAAATGGTGGATCCGCCGGCCAACAACAGAGTATCTGACGGTATGATGCGAGCACACAACAGCAGTATCTGATGGTACAGGTACGAGGTACTCGTACCGCTGTACCTGATAATCTGTTACCCCTGGTATGATACGACTACGTAGGCTTCTATGTACTCCCCTGCGTCAAGGTCTAGGTCTACTACTGCTCCTATTTAACAACAGTCAGCGGGAGGATGACTGCTGTGAAGCTTACTACAGGCTTTAGGGAACGCCCATCGTTTCACACATTGGACAGATCACGATCTAGATCGTCTAGATCATCTAGATTTTATAGATCATATAAATCATATATCTGTAGCCATGGTATGTTGTGCAGCATCTGTCTATAATAGTACAGATCCAACCCGGGAAACGTGTGCTAGATCATCCAGATCATCCGACTCCCACCCGGCAACATGATCTGTAGGCCATGCTGATCACATAGACCAGAGATCTGTCTTCCAGTGAAAGACAGATCATGAAGAGGGATCTGATCTATCCGGTGTGTGCATCATATGTATTTTATAAAATTATTTCAAATACGCCAGCTGTGAGTTCGACTAATTGAGTGGTCGATGCTCATCTTTGCAAGCTGCGTGATAACTTGTATTATGGTATTACTGTTAATATCTATGTTTTTCAAACGGAATGATGACGTATGCCCGTTGTTGGTGTTTTTTGTTGATGTGTTATATTACATTAAATTACAGATTCAACCTAAGCTTCCCGAGAATTTCGAGGACAACACCTGGGACAAGCTTCAGCGGGCTGTGTCCGCGATCCAGAAGAAGCAGCCCATTGCCACGAGCCGGGAAGAGCTGTACCGGGCGGTGGAGGACTTGTGCGTGCACAAGATGGGCGCCAAGCTTTACGACAGGTCAGTCAGCACAGCAGCAGCAGTGGTCGTGTTCATGGTGCGGCAAATTAAGCCCCCCAAAAAGAACCGACCTATGATAGTATCGTAGACCTAATGATCTGTCAATGGCACACGTGGCAAAGAGATACTGCCATACTCGTATTCAAATTTGCATGGGTCAGTGAGAACAATACTATTATTAATATTTATGATTGTACGGGGTATCAGCCGCAGTACATGTTAGCATCTTGATCTTAAAGGTGTTGTTCAAGTGTTACCCTTCTGCCAATTTCCCGGGCACTCGCGAGTAATACCCGGCCTGCCAATACCCGTCACGGGTACGAGTAGCACTTTATACTCGCGGGGTATTTTGGCCCCGAATACTGGGTACTCGATATTATACCTTGGAAACCCCGGGGATGGAAACTTCTCATCCCCTAAATCATGTTCCCTGGGTAGTAGTTCGTACACAATTTTATGGAATGCCTTCTCTGTACTATGTTCTCTCACACTCAAACATCACAGAGATACCCCCACTATTTTATTGCTTCGATGTACGCAACAGCAGTCCAGCAGTCTAGCAGCCATGGGTCTACCTCGACGGAGGTGCGAAGGCAAGAGTCCCCAAATATCCGTCGGCTTAACCTCAACCTCGAACGTGCCCCAAACAAATACGAAATACTGCCCAGGGCATATGATTTAGGGGATGATAATATGCCATCCCCGGAATTTCCAGTTTAAAGTATCGGGTACCCGGGTACCCGAGTGCCCGGGGCCCAAATCCTCGCGTCTACCCGGGTATTTCCCCCATTGTTGGAATTTGGCGGGTACCCGTTGGCCGCGGGTACTCGGCGGGTAAGACCTCTACTAGATCTCCGAGTCGTTGTACTGCCGTATCTCGTACCAGGTATGTACAAGCGCGTACATTTTGTACGAGTACTCTCAGACTAATTTTAGCCCTTGTCAGAACCAGGTTTAGCGACCTAGAAAGCGACAAGTGCGGTGTTATCAATCTTCTATCTTAGGAACACCGTGCAACACCGTGCAACACCAACAGCAGTACACATGTAACCATGCTCCGGACACATCCTCTTATCCCCTACTCTAGCATCCTAGGCTGCTCCCTGTGGCCGGTGCTCTACCCGTCGCTTTTTTTGGACACTTTTCTCCCCTCAACTTCAGAAGGGATTAAAAGTTTAAAGCATACCTGGTACCTGGTACCTGGTACTGTACCGAACGTGGTACCTGGTACCGCACTTGCCCTCTGTCTGGTTGGTGCTGTTGTGTATAGTTATCGTGTTAGGCACATCGTATTTATGTATTTATGATAGAACCACCGGTATTGGTGCGAGTAGGGGAGACGCGCGAGCAGGTATCTTGTATAGGTTAACTCGAAAGAGGCGACTTTTTCCTCTGTGCGGTTTTGCGGTTTGAGACTGGTGCTCTGGTACTGTACCGAACCTGGTACCTGGTAACGTACTTGCCCTCTGTCTGGCTGGTGCCATTATGTATAGTTATCGTGTTATGCACATCGTATTTATGATAGTACCACCGGTATCGGTGCGGGTAGGGGAGACGAGCGAGCAGGCATCGTGTATAGGTTACCTCGATAGAGGCGACTTTTTCCTCTGCGGTTTTGAGATTTGAGACTGGCGTTCTGTAGGCCAAAGGCCGAACTGTCGAGTGGCTATAATATCCCGGTCATATGATGTTAGGGGAGGCGGCAGGAGTGCCTGCTATTGCTTCTACTATACGGGGTTTGCATTATTAATAGCATGTTTCATTTCCACATCTGAAGGGGATGATATATATATGCCGGGATTGAGCCGGAACGCACGTTTACGTTTACCCTTGTTTTACCCTTGCCCCGCCTTTCCGTCGCTCATGGTCGGCGGTCGGTTTGCGCACAGATTGAGGCAGGAGTGCGGATCGAACTCTAGCGCGCAGAATCAATCTCTGCAGGACCAGACCCCGGACTGTAACGCCTTCCTGCAACTAGTTGACCCAAACACATTAAATACGCCACCCTTACGATACAACACCCTTACCGTGACCCTTATAATGCCCTTACCCTTGCTCCGCCTTTCCGTCGGTAATATTCCGTTTTTATGGGCGCGCTTGCAGATTGAGGGGGGAGTGCGGATCGCACTCTCGCGCGGAGTCTGAGTCTCTGCAGGGACAAACCCCGGACTGTAACGCCTTCCTGCAACTAGTAGACCCAAACACATAAAAATAACAAATGCCACCTATATGATACAACACGCTTGCCTTTACCCTCACAATACACTTGCCCCGCCTTTCTGTCGGCCGTCGTCGGCTATTGGTTTGCGCGCAGATTGAGGGAGGAGTGCGGATCGCACTCGCGCGCGGAGATGGAGTCTCTGCAGGGACAAACCCCGGACTGTAACGCCTTCCTGCAGTTGGTAGACCAGAAGTGGCAGGATCACTGCTCCTCGATGCTGACTCTGAGGAATGTGTTCCTCTACCTGGACCGCAGCTTCGTGCTGCAAATGCCGAGCCTCCGGAGTATATGGGACATGGGGTTGGAGCTGTTCCGGATGTATCTTCAGGTAAAACGGAAAGTGGAGAAGCAGAGGACGAAGCGTAAGAGTAGAGGGGAGTACCATGTGTTTTTGTCCTTTTGGCGTCGCTGCCGGCTTAGCGTAAGTGCACAGGCGGTGGTGGTGGTGGTTCTTGCTTTGAGTTAGAGTTGCTGAGTAATCGGAATGCCCGCACGATTAGAAGTATTGTTTCAAGCAAGTGCGGCGAGCCGTGCGCAGGGCAGCTCACCGATAAAGCCAATCACTGGTCGGAATTTAACGCCGCGGCGTGATATTTGTTTGCGCGAAACGCGACGGAAGCATATGACTTACAACTTCGTTTGCGATAACAGCAGCGACAAAAAGAAGCAGCTGGCAGAAAAGCCGATCACAATCCCCCCCCCGCGCTTGAATATCCAATGCGATGTGTTCTCACGTCACAAAGGCGTATGCTTTCGTTTGCAGAAACAGCAGGCGACAAAAAAAACGTTGCAACTGGCAGAGACGCCGATATCAACACTCCCCCCCCCCGCTGGTCAGTGAAAACCCGGCGTGCTCCGTCCCGGCATTGCAGAGATGCGAGTCTATGATCTTAAGACTACGGCCATCTATGATAATGAGTACCCCCGTTGGATGTTTCCTGGAATTTTCAATTGTTTGTATTCTCCCGTCACAGGCCCTTCCGGAGGTGCAAGGGAAGACGGTTACGGGGATCTTGACGCTGGTGGAGCGAGAGCGAACGGGGGAGGATGTAAATCGTCCCCTGCTCCGCAGCCTCCTCCGCATGCTGTCGGCGCTGCAGGTGTGTCTCTACGGTCCGCGCGCTCGGTAGTGGTAGTGGTAGTGGTGCGGGTGGCGGTGGGGGTTGTGGTGGTTGTGGGGATGGGGGTGGGGGTGGTAGTTGGTTTGAGATGTTTGTTGTGGTGGTGATGTTGTGGTGTTGTCATTGTTGGTGACGATGTTAGTGGGTAGTGATGTTGGTAGTGTTGGTGATGGTGATGGTGGTGGTGGAGATGTTGGTGATATTGCTGTTGGTGTTAGTGATGGTGGTGTTAGTGCTGGTAGTGGTGGTGGAGGTGTTGGTGGTGGTGTTCTTGCGGTCGTGGTCCGGTGAGCACACTAAGTGTCTTTGTCGCCATCGCCTGGAGCGCGTCATTCACTCCTAACGACATCAAACATAAAAAGCAAAACCGTTTCGTGGCATGGCGCTCGCCCCCGTTGCGCGTCTTGGACACAGGTGTATGAAGAGTTGTTCGAGGGTCGGTTCTTGAAGGAAACCCAGGAGTTCTACGCCGCGGAAGGCGTTCGTTACATGGAAACCGCGGACGTGCCGCACTTCCTGCGGCATGTTGAAGAACGCCTCCAACAGGTTTGCATAAAAACGTTTTTTTTTTTTTTAAATTGTCCTCAGGTGGATGGGTAAAATAGTGCACGATAATTTTTGTTTTTTTAAGAAATACATGAGCTGTGAGTTCTACCGATTGAATGGTCGATACTCAGCTTTACAAGCTGCGTGGTACGTCAGCCACGCTTGTCACATTTTAGTGCGAATTTTATTTAATCGATACTCAGCGTTTCAAGCTGTGTGACATATTTGCGCTGCCGCTGTGCTCGGCCGGGGGCAATGGCGGGAGGGCTTCGAAACGATCGAGACCAGCTTGCGTCGAGAGTGGCTAGGCTTGTAAGAGGAGGTCTAGTTTTGCGACGGGAAGTAAGCAAGGGCGTAGTTTTTTACGCGTGCTACTTCCATAACCGTTCCATACCGTTCCATACCGTACCGCCGATAGGCTCTTGCTATGTCGATATGGTACAGCAGTACATGGGTTTTCATGGGATTTCATGGCACTTCCATATCGTGACATGGGATTCCATGGCGCTTCCGTTGGCTTACATGCCGGTTAATCAAGTGTCCCTCATGGGACAACTCTCATGGAACAACTCGACGTGTTTTGCTGCTTTGTTGTGCGCGTGAACGGGGTTTTGACATGGCAGGAGGCGGACCGAGCGTCGCTGTATCTAGACCCGTCGACGCGAAAACTGCTCATCGCCAAGGCGGAGGGACAGCTGCTCAAGCCCCACACACAGGTACAATACCAGTATGATGGGTTTTTTTTTGTGTTTTTAGGTATGCATACATTACCTCGTGGATGTGTTTTGTTGTTTGTGTATTTGTGTGTGTGTTTTGCTGTGTGTTTGTGGCAGAAGGGCAGCTGCTCAAGCCAGTGGTAACAGTACAGTACATGCTAGTTATAGGTGTGTGTACATAACCTCGCTGTCTGCGAATTCGCTGCATTGATATCCTTACCGCCTTGTCCCTGCCGTGCGAAAAACATGTTATTATATAGTAGTAGTAGTAGTAGTAGTATAGTTGTAATAGTACTATAGTTAGTTGCTTGGCCTTATGCGGACGGCTGACTTTTCCTTTTTTAGGTATTCGAGTTTCTACTTTACACCGCGCCAAAAAATAGGGATTTCGCGATGGATGTTACGACCGCCGACCATCCACCAACGCGAACAAATTGACGACAGTTACTATTAATAGTATCCTGCTTCTCGAGTTCCTAGCGACAGCTATACTATCTTTGTCGAGACGCTGCCAGTGCGATTTTCGCGTGGGCACCATGTTACTGACCTTTGCAATGTACCTTTGCAATGTGTGTCGCAGGCGCTGTTGGAGAGGGGATTCGCAAGCCTGATGGATTCGCAGCGGTTGCCCGAGCTCAAGCTCATGTACCAGCTGTTCCAGAGGGTGCACGCGTTGGACGAGGTGAGGCTTTGCAAAACATGATGAGGAAGTCTCTGAGAACGTTCTGAGAAAGATAACGTTTCTGAGAATTTTCTGAGAACGTTTCTGAGAAAGTTCCGAAAGCGTTTCTGGGAACGCTCTGAGACGTTTCTGAGAACGTGTTGAGTACGTTTCTGAGAAATTTCTGAAAACGTTTCTGAGAGCTTTTTAAGAACGTTATGCGGGTCGAAAATAAGCATGAGATCGCAAGGCGACCGCTTAAGCGTATGATATTTTCCATCGCGGTATCATCTATGTTTAGTTCGTTTTTCACGCTTTCGCGAAACTGACGCGGCCGAAGGGCGTCAACGAACACCTTTCTGAAAGACTTGCCCGCGGCAGACTTCCAGTTACCCCACCTGTTTGCGTTTTCTTTGAAAAGGTGCCAGCAGTTTGCATCCTATCGCGTTACGAGTAGCTTCCCACGTGGAGAAGGCGTGACTATGAACCTCGAGTGCGTAGTTTGGAGGTTTGGCATTTGCAGCTGCAACCTGTAGGCGGTGGAGCATGGCCACTGCACTGACGCTGCTGAGGCCGTACTACAGAGCGTAGACAGTCGAACAGTTCGGCATCACTTATGGACGGAACGCGGGTGGTGGGAAATTCACCCAGATGGCAAATGGTATCTAGCGTGTTTTCGGACATACATGTCCGCATCGCTATACCCTCGGGCGTGGTATCTCTTAAAAACTCACCCCACAGGCGTATGAAGTCACCACAGGCCGCCGGTGTGGACGCCGTCAAACGTGGGGGCTTTGGCTTGGGTACTATGCCGTGCAGGGCTTGTATCAGGGCCGCCATTTCCGTCTGATTCCTGTTGTTGGTTGTTGCGTCTGCAGCCGGCGGTCCCAGGTGATTCCTGCTGCTGGTCGAGATGGAACCAACGCCCGAGGTTACCGCAGGCCGGACGTCCTCCTGGCGGGCCACGCCCCGACGTCCGTGATCGGCGCGATCCTCATGCCACCTGTCCGCCCATTTGTCTGCGTGCTTCGTTAGCTGGGTGACGCGTGCGCGGCTGCGAATCGATGCTACGGCTTCGCGCGCCTCCGGCCCTGAGGCCGCCACGATCGTGGTCCGTTCTTGGTGAATCCGGCATGGTACCTCCTCGAAGATGATGCGGCGGGATTTCGATTTTATGCCTCCTCGAAGCGTAGATGATGCGGCGGGACTTCGAGTTCGTATCTTCGTACCCGGTACGAGTGCGAGTACGTGTTTTGTTTTCTTTGTTTTTTGTTTTGCAGAGCGACCGGGAAATTTCCGAGTCGGTCTGCCCAGCTTAGTGGTGGGTCAACGCCTGGACCACCACTTCTTCACGAGGCGGGAGATCCTCCTGGCCGCGACTCTTTCCTAGCAGGGTAGCGGGACTGAATCGTCCAGGCCACCTCTGACTTCTTCACGCGGTGGGAGACTTCCTCCAGGCCGCGGTACTTATCTCGCAATGAGTCACAGACTTCGTGAATTCGATCGAATTTTGGTATCTCGCGACTCTCCGAGCACAACACCGACGCCTACACCCCTGAACTTAGCAGGAGCCCGGGGCCGACATCGTCGTGCTCCCGGCTTGGTAGATGGACCCAGCTCGATACACAGAAAAGAGACAGCGAATTACTATGCGTGCATGATCGATGCAACTCATTGGGTCTCTATGGTTACATGTTACGGTTCGAGTACAAACCTGCATGCCTGCATGTCTGTTGGAACCCCCCGTGGATATGCCTATATGACCCAGCCACCACAGATAGCATGTTGAAAACTGCGTACGTACGTTTTCACTCGTACCCTTTGTCCTGCCTTGACAAGCAGTTGTGTTTACCTGTAGCGACAGGCATTTAGGTATACTTATCTGCAGCGATGTTACTGATTTCTACGTATCTTGCTGGTTTCCACGCTGGCCTGTATCGTCCGGTACTTGACAGCTGGGGGAGGTTTTGAAACAATATTTATGTCAGCATCGTGCAATGAATAGCAGCAGCAACGCACATTTCGTGTGCGGCACGTGCGCCCTGCGTTTGCTATTCGCGACCCGACCACGTTTGACTTTTACCCTTGCTCTAACCCTACCGCCGCTGCGCGCTCTCGTCGCCCGTGCCCTTCGGTCATTTTATTTTGTCTCTCGGACAACAGCTCAAGGCCGCGATGACTACCTACGTACATTCCCGCGGGCTATACATCGTACTGGACAAGGTATGCACGGGTTTTCCGCGAGTTTCGGAGGCGTGTCCTCGCTCTGCTGAAGTTTTAGATCAGGGCCAGTCAGTCTGCAACACATAGTATACTACCAGGTATAAAGGTTCATCGTTTTGGAACCCAGGTGTATGTATGACATGTGCGGTATGAACTGTTTTGTGCGTTGTCGCACAGCAGGACGGGTCGTATAAATACCATATCTTATACCGGTATCATGATGCGCGTGCCGCACAACTCCAACCACTGGATTTTGGGTTCTAAATGAACCAACGCCCATCCCCTAGCAGCTGGAGCTTCTTCGTGCGGCCGATGCTGGTATCGCCATGTGTCCAATACCTTGTACATACCAGGTACCCAACACTTTGTTTCATTATTGTTTAAAGACGTGGAGGGTTGCGGGTCGAGGGTGTTTGTTTTTCGAGGTCTATTTTATAACCTAAGCTACAGGCCCTGGTATGACTTTCAACATTCCCGGACGAGAAAACGAGTCAGCTGATCGCGCGCGCGTCGGTTGATCGCGGGTCGCTTCCCGGCACTAAAAACGAACTACAACCATTCTCACATTGGGCAGATGACAGTCTAGATGATCTACATTGTAGCAGATCCTATACCTGCCGTTATAAGATGTTCAAGATCTGTATTTACAGAGTACAAATCCAACCTAGGAAACATTTGCTAGATCATTCAGATATTCCGGCTCTCACCCGGCAACATGATCTATAGGCCATGCAGATCATATTGACCAGGGATTTATCTGTCCTGAAAGGCAGATCGTGAATTGGGATCTGATCTGTCCGACGTGCGCAACCATTGCCAGGAGAACGACAAGGAGATGGTCTCGAACCTGCTAGCTTTCCGGGCAAGGCTGGACGTGACCGTCGACAAGGCTTGCGACGCTAACGAGTCCTACCGATACAAGCTCAAGGAGGCGTGGGAGGGCTTCCTCAACGCCAGGTAACGTAACAGTTTGTGTTGTGTTGGTGTGTTCGTAAAGCTGTACACTTGTACACTTACTATATTTACATTTAACAAAAAAACACAACAACAACAACAGCTGTGAGATCGAGGATTTCGTCGAAACTCATCTTTGCAAGCTGCGTGTGATACTCCGATCGCGCGTGCTACGGGATGTGTGTCCTCATGAATGATAATATATATTTGTCGGTGTGTATTCTACGCACCCTGCAAATAGCTGTGTGTCATGCATACCCGGTACAAAATATGGCACTGCTCTGTGCTTCGGCTTGTCTGAGACTGCCTTTTTGCAAACGGCCTCCCACTTGCAGCCTTACGATCTGATGTTTGGGGCGGTGTTATTACACCGACTGCTGATGGTAGACGTAGTTGAAATTATTTTTGCTACGTATGTACACGCTTTTTGCTCACCTCCCTCCCGTCCTCCCCCCCCCCCTCCCCCGCCCCCGTCCCCTCCCTTGTCTCCCTCTTGGTGGTTATGTTGCGTTTGGCGACGGTTCTATGGCGGTTTCGTATCGGTTGGGCGAACAGGCACAACCGGCCGGCGGAACTGATGGCCAAGTTCCTGGACTTGAAGTTGAAGGGGGAGAAGGGGATGTCAGACGACGACGTGGAAAACATCCTCGACAAAGTCATGGTTCTTTTCAGGTGCAATACAGCTTGAGCGTTTATAGATTAATATAGTATTGTACTGGTGTATGCGTTGGTACGGATGTGGTGGTTGAAATGTATGAATGGTATGGTGCGGGTGGCGGAGTTAAAAAATTGTATGGTGTCATGTTACTTTTCAGGTACTATACACCTTCAGTGTTTATGTATGAATAGGGTGTTTGCTGTTTCAAAACTCTTTTGGGTTGGATTTAAATGTAAAACTAGTATTGAAACCGACGAATTTAATAGCCCATGGCCAACCAACCCAAGAAAAAATTAGCTTGGAAATTGAAAAAATGGTAGGAAAAAAAAAAAACTAACCTAGTTTTCATCTGAGTTTTCTTGGGTTGGGTTGGGCTTGGATTGTGATTTTGACGGTTTCAATACTATTATTATATGTTTGCTACCCAACTCCTAACCGACCAAATTTGGTATCCCGCAAACACGCTAATACTGGTATGGTTTGACAGGGGTGTGGTGGTTATCATGTATGTACGGTATGGTACGGGTAGGGTGGTTACATCATTATGTGCCATAGCCGAAGACGCCTACCGGTATTGTTTTTTATGTACCAGACAACACCCCACTCATGGATGGTATAAGGTGTATGTCTTGCTGCCGCCTGTTTTTTGTTTTTTTTTGCGTATTTTTTTGTTGTTTTTTTGCGACCGAACTATTCTCCAAACCAACGAGCAGCACGCTGCAGATCAATGATAAATATGCTATGTATAGCAGGGATTTTCGCGGATCGTGACCGCACCCGCGGGTCGGGTCAGGAGGTTGTAAATCTCGCGGGTCGAGTAGGATCGGGCCAGGAGGTGGTCGAAATCTCACGGGGCAGGTCGGGTCGGGATAGAGGTTTTCAAATCTCATGGGTCGGGACGGATTAACCTCAGCCGACCCGACCCGCGAGAAGTGACCTGACCCGTGAAAACCCCTGATGGATGTGAGTAGGAGACAGATCTTTTTGGGCGCGTCAAGACCTCTTTTGGCCAAAATACACTAGTTTTCGTGACGGGGGGGGTCAAAGGGTCAAACCACGATCTCGAAATATAACGTCTTTGTTGGAGATCAAACATACACGTTCCCCCGCAATTTGCCGATCGTTGGCGCACCGCACACGGCTCTACCTCCTGGACACGACGTGAACGCACACGTTTTTTCAGGGATGAGCGTTACGGCGTTACGCGGAACGAAAGTCCGCCGTACCGAACGTAACTCGATTTTTCGGAGTAACTTTTGCACCCCCTATCTCCGGCATACGTTAATGTCTCCTGCTTTTTTTTTCAGGTACCTCCAGGGGAAGGATGTGTTCGAGGCCTTCTACAAGAGGGACCTCGCCAAAAGGCTGCTGCTGGGGAAGAGCTCTAGCTTCGACCTGGAGAAATCGATGATCTCCAAGCTCAAGGTGACATGCCACACATCATAGCACTCCCGGGACAGACACTACTGCATGCCTCACTTCTTTCTTCTATACGTATCACTATGATATTGCACTGCTATTGTGTCACTAGAAGTGTCGCTAGTACTACTACTGCTGATATTACACTGCTATTGTAGAACTAGAAGTGTCGCTAGTACTACTACTGCTGTATGATACCACTATTGTGTCGCTGGAAGTGTCACTACTACTACTGCACCGCTATTGTACGATTACTAGAAGTGTCGCTATTAATACTACCGCTGTACCACTTCTGTATGTCTGTTGTACCACTGCTGTTGCGTCGCTAGGTTGTCCTTGTTTTTGTTGTTTTTTTCTGATCCACATTCTTGCTGTTTTTCTTGCCCGTATTCTTCTTCTTATTGTTCTTGTTATTATTTTCTGTATCATGCCATCCATGACAGACGGAGTGCGGAAGCGCCTTCACGTCAAAACTGGAGGGCATGTTCAAGGACATCGACTTGAGCCGAGATCTGATGTCCACATACTCGCATCACCTTAAGGCGAAGCTCGACGACCGCACAGTGTTCAAGCTCGACAAGAGTAGGGAGATGGACTTGCACGTGCAGGTCCTCACGACGGGATATTGGCCCGCCTACCCGAGCACGGAGGTTGGGATGCCGGAGGAAATGCAGGAGCACGTGGAGTGTTTCAAGTGAGATGGTGGCGTTTTTGGTTTCAAACCTCGGGCGATGTTGTTGTTGTTATTGTTGTTGTTGGTGGTGGTGGTGTTGGTGTTCTCTCATTAATTAACCCATCGCCATAATCTAGTCCGTGGTCACAGGACAGGCTCCAACAACTCTGGAGTGGAAGGATACCTCAGGATAAAACAAAAATAATACACGTATAAGGCTCCGCATGTGTGCCGGCGAAGCCGGCACAGATGCCAAGTGTTGGAAAGTCGACGGCACACTTGCTCCGGGAATGGGAGGAAAGGGTTGAACAGGTCAATCGCGAGACGCCATGAAGAATCACAATTGATGTCAACGTCCATGTAATTGCATGGTTCATTGATGATGACATACTCACACACACATCATTGTGATGACATACTCACACACACATCATTGTGATGACATACTCACACACACGTATTATTATCCGCAGAAAAATTATCACCAAAAATGCATTACCAGGTACCAGGTATATACAAAATGGCACGAAATCACTCATACTCACACGGATATCACACTAAAATTGCACAAAGCTCACAAACTCTCCACAAAATCGGACACAACCACACGAATTCTTTCAAAATGATACAAAATCAACGAAACTCACACGAAATCGCATAAAAACGCGCGAAATTACTCAAAAAATCCGACAAGGTCGCCCTCTAAATTTACAAAAAATCACAAAACTCACAGTGACCATTTCCGCCACTGAAAAAATCTAGATATAAACCCCATATGAGCACGACGGCAACAAATGTTTTCGTGCGCCGCTGTGGTCAAAATCAAACAAAATAATGTAAAAATCGCATGAAATCAGTCAGATTTACACGGAAATCGCACTTAGATTGCACAAAGAATCTCCACAAAATCGGTCGAAAGCACATGATTTCTTTAAAAAACAAAAATTCAACGAAACTCGCACAACATCGCAGAACATCGCAGAAAATCGAACGAAACTACTCAAAATCCGACGAAAACGCACTAAAATTGCCCATAAAGCAAAATTACAAATAGTAACCATTTCCCCCACCGAAAAACTTTCTAGTAGTAGATGTGCAAACCCCGCCATATGAGCACGACGCCAATAATCTTGTTTTTGAGCGCCGTTTTGGTCAAAATACACAAAATGATACAGAATATTACGAAACCAATCAGATTTACACAGAACTCGCACTAAAGTTGCACAAAGCCTTACAAGATCTCCACAAAATCGGACGAGAGCACACGTTTCCTTACAAAATCATAAAACATTAAAATAAAATCATACAAGTCCATTTCCGCCACCAGAACTGTCTAGATGCAAAGCCTGCATGAGCACGTCGACAATAATTTTATTTTTGTGCAACCCTTTCGTCAAAAACGCACAGAATCGTACATAAACGCATGGAATGGCTCAGATTTACACGAAATCACATCCAAATTAAAATAATATCACAATAAAATAACTGTCCCAAATGTAAAACAAAAAACGTTTTTGAAAAATTCAAGTTTTCCCACGTACGAAACGAGCACGAGAAATACTCTCGTACTACGTGGTGCGAGGTACGTCCCTCTCTGGCCCCGCATCTGCGATCGTGCTCCCGCCGGCTATTCGCATCGGATTCGAGTTGGGGCGGGTTCTCTGTACTCCCTGTGCAGAGGAGACCCGTCGCCTCCTGGGCGCGAGGAATGGGGACGCTGTTTGACCTCACTCGACGACTGGTCCCAAAATAGAAGAAAAAACAGCAGGGACTTGCCAATCGTATAACTTAGGGCGGGAATATAGGAACCGTTGGATTTTTTCTATGAATACGTAACATTCCTTATATTTCCGTCTTTATAGCAAATCGTATCGAAGCCGCTTTCTTGGGATCGCCGTCACTGTCGATCTCGCGAACTCGGGACGGGAAAACAGCCACCCCCCCGTCCTCCCTCGCCCCCCTCTCCGCGCACGAAGAGAAAGCAAAGGGTAGGTCATCGAAAATCCTCGCAAACGCTGCGTCGGTCCTCTTCCTTTCGATATCCCTCTTCTTGCGTTCTTGTTGCTGTGTCGAATTTTCTCTCGATCGCGGAAACAGATAGATGGATAATGTTGAGGACGCCATAGAGTTATCCGCTGCCGCCGCTGCTGCAGTTAGACCACTCGGAAACCATCGCCCGCCTCGCGTGAGACGCGCCGTTGCCCGCGGTGTTGCCCGGGGTGTTCTTTCGAGTACTCGAGCGTGCTACTATAGGCTCCATCAAAAGACCATCTCGAGCTTCCGAGCCTCTCCTAGCCCCCAACCTCCAAAGACGATCACCTCGCAACAAATAATACCGGTAGTTCACCCGGCACTTGCCCGGCAACTTGCAAAACATCCGTTTTTTTCCCTGATGTAACCCGCGATGTCGCCCGGAATGTCCGTTCTGGTTCGTTCAAGTACTCGAGTTCTTCCGGCACCTTCATGGCTGCAAAAGATCCGTATCTTCCTCTCGATGCAGCTGGCAAAATTCCTTCCGCTCTTGGGGCCTCGCCCCCGGGGAGTCAACGCCTCGGGTTTCCGCCCCGACTTCGAGCCGCCCGGGCTCCGCGCACGCGGCACCCCCACGGGCGCGGCCGCGTCCGCCCCGCCGGGGGGGGGCACCGGCTGAGCCCGCGGCGCCTCGGCCCCGCGCGACCCGACCCCGGGGGAGATCCGAAATTTCTTCCCGGGTTTTAGAGCTGGCAAATGTTCGGCGAGCCGGTTTTTCAGACACCGAGGAGGCTTGTATTTATGTTTATGGTCATAAAAAGTATCCGTTGACTTTGAATGCGGCACACTGGATGGTGGGGCAAACATTAAACTCAGCTTTGCGATACAAGTGTGTACTTCGTCTTACATTGAAGGTAAGAAGCTCGGATGATGAAGTGGCTCTTTACTTAAAAAAAGAATGCCCAGTCCGATGGATGGTTAGACCTCGGTAGGAATAACATCTAAAACGACTTCTTTCTTTCGGCTCTGTCGTTTCTGTATCCGTTGCGTTAATCCACTTTTTTTGCGTGAGTGAGTACCCGCGATTGCTTCCTTGGAGAAAAAAGATTGCTGTTAGTAGTTCAGGATTTGACTTGACGGCTGAGTGAGTGACGTACACGTATTGACTTTACATTCAAGGTGTGAAGCATGTTCAAGTTGGTATGCAATAATCGCTCGTGGGGGGGTTAGTCAAATGGGGATAAAATGCCGTGTCTACCGTCAAAGTTGAACGATTATATCAACTCTTACATTTTGTGGTCAGGCGGAATTTGATCAGGCTGTTATACGAAATGCCGTCCCGATTGTCAACATGGCGATCAGTGGAAGATGACGATACGTCTGCTCGGGCGTTTCTACGACCACGCTGTGATCAGCGATGAGAGCTTGCACTATCGGCTACCGGTGAGAGGTATAGCCACGGCTTCGTTTGAAAGATTCTGACGGTTAGCCTCGCACCGAACATCTTGATAAGCTACTGTTCATCAGCCGTAAGCCACCGTGGCGTATTCAAAAGAGCGACGGTGCGAGGAGGGAGCGGGCTTATTGAGGGAGACGTCGACGACGGAGTTGATCCTTCACTAAAAACGCTACAATCAACGCTGTGACGGGTTTGAGCAGCAAGGGAGCCAAGCCGCCGGTTTACTTGGAGAGCCGTGGACCGTCTACTCCGAGAGGTGTACCTGGTACACCGCGGGACTTGCGCCTGATATCGAACGCTATCGTCGTCTACCAGTACATAAACGTAGGGTCGGGGGGCTCTGAGAGCAAACGTCAATCCTGAGGGGATATCCGCGCTGGGATTAACCCTCGCCCTAACCCTAAGGGTAACCCTAACCTTAACCCTTAGCTTCCTGCTGATACCGGGCCCAGTGGCAGGCCGTAGCTGTTTTGCGGAAGATGCTACAGGTTTGAGTCCCCCCCCCCATTTTACGGCGTCTTCCCGTTCGGAAGCGCTTCTGACTTTGGGCAGGCGCTACATTTGTTGGCGGTATTACGAAAGCCCGGCTCCCAACTTTTGCAAGGGCGCACCACGATATATATCGGTGTGGACGCGTGCGGACGGTAAAGCCGGCGAAATCTACCGTCGTTGTCTCGGTGCCCTGAACAGCAGAAAAATGTCGATGGCGAGGATCAGATCCGACCTCGGCTTGCTTGATGGTGCTTCAATCATGGTCTGTGGGAAAATGCTGGCCAACAGAAATAGGCGGTGGCACTATTGCGACAAGCGCCGGCGTTCGACCTCACCCCCGGCTTGGTCGCGTCACGCATGGTACGGTAGAAGAGGTGGTGCACCATTTTTTTTCTGAGGCTCCTCACTTGAGGAGTTCTTATACCTCTCCTAAAAACTGAAATGGGGAAAAATAAAAGTGTTCCCAGTACCTGATGAACAATTCCATGGCCTAGGTATAGAACGAAACTTATTGCGAAAAAAAAAAGAACGAAAGTCCGACGATTTTGGGTTAAGGAGCCCCGTGATTCAGAAAACGTTTCAGCCAAAAAGCGCTACCTCTATCAGAGCAAGCGTCGCGTACAAACTCTTGGCTAAGGCCTGTGAGCCTGTGAAAGTACCAGTCGACGACGCCATTTGAGAGAATTACCGACATTGGGCTTTGCGGTCAGCAGCAGTATTTTCAACACGCCGTCATCGTCTTGTGGTGTCGCCGTTCAATAGAGTGAGGCGTCGGGGCTGTAGTGAGTAGCTAGTAGCGAGAAAATATTAACGGGTGGTGTGGGCCCAATGCAGCATTCGTACATCGGCAAAAATGGCGTGCGCGTAACACGGCGAGTGGAAATGGCGGCTGGTTGCTGCTCTTTGGGCGACGCAGGCATGCGAAGCAGACAATTAACCATTGGTATTCACATCAGGCTGTTGCTCATTTTGAGGTAGATGTTCTTGATGGGAACCGCCCCGCGGTACAGCAGCTACGCCTTTGTGGCCATCACAGCATGCCTCTAAGGGGTTCGAGCCGAGCAAGCCACGAATTTTGTGATATGATAAGTGTGTTGATCAGCCAGGTATAGCTTGCTTTTTGTTGTTGCATCGAAGTGACAAAGGCGCGCGCCACACCAGCATCAGCGTAAAGGGGGCAGGCGTGCTATATATATATAGAAAACGGCATGATAGCCGCGCATAGGTCTATTTATACTATTTAATCGTGTTGTATTTTGGAAATTTGGTCCGAAACCCCACGATAGTGTAGGCAGTGCAGTGGTGCCAGTGACACCAAGAAAGAAATCGATTTTGTTTTGTCATTTACGAGCCTTCAACGCTCGCCAGCGATCAAATACTCTTCAGCTTGTATCATAAGTCAATATCTTCGCGTGACATGTTTTTTTGGGGGGCATCCCCGCATGTGTTTGGCACCGCGTCACTCATTGATTTTTGTTTCGTTGCGCTAGGCTGGTCTGGGTGGAATCGTCGCGTTTAATCATGAGGACCGCTTTTCTCTTCGACAAATCGTTGCGATGAACGACAGGAGGTATCTGGTTACCGGTCCAGTTATCGAGCAAGACGCATCTGTCGCGAGATCATCGACGGCGTTTGATACCATGGCGGTAGCCCGAATATTGTCAGAGTAAAAGATGATTCTCCGCCGAAACTAGAGCTCGCGGAGCCTGTAATAAACTGCGGCCGAAGCGAGCTCAACGTGCTTTTATATAGAACGTTGCGTCGTAACCTCACCAAACACTCTGGGAGAAACGCACGCACCTAAAAAGTCAAATTCACTCACTAGCTTTCCTTCCGTGGCTCTGTGCTACGTGCTCCCGTTAGTGGTGACGCTCCTGCCACACGACAAACTGCTGCTGAGAGGAACAAACGCACGTTCGGGTAGGCGCTCAGATGTCCCGCAAATTGGTGTTCGTTCAGGCCTTGACAATATACGCCCACCACACACACAGCTAGCTTCACTGCCATCAAATAAACCCTCGTAAAACTATAATATATGGCGCTCCGCGCGGAATGCACAGAGAATTTGCCTACGCCCAGCCCTTTCGGCCAGGCAGCAGATGAACCGTAAGCTCTATTCGAGGGCATACTCTAAGGAATGTCTCATGCAAGAGATTTTGACTATGTAAAGCACGCCGGGACTGACCGTGACCGGGTGGGGGCGATGTGCCGATGATGCTCTCAGCCAGGGCAGGCACGTGACCTAGCCAGTCGCGGAAACTCTTCGCATTACATCCTACTAGATACCACAACCTCAACTTCAGCGACCTTAAAAGCGTTCGACACCAGGCACTAGGTACTACCATAGTTTCCATCACAGCTATAGGGTGGCACGAAGGCTTCGCGATAGCCAGAGACTCCGCAACCTAAAAAAACTCTGACGAACTTGAAGCAGAACGAAGACATCACGACGTATCGCGAGCGTAGTTCGTTATGGTCGTGTGTACCTCGTACACCTCTCCATTCAGTCTCCGCGAACGGAAAGCTAAAAATGTTGTGTCTAGTCGACGCGCTTCCGCCATCGTGGAGGAGCAGCCGGAGCGGCAGGCTGGTCCCTCGTGAGAAGGTGGCAAACCTCGCAAGGCGTGTGACCGTGGGAACAGTTCGTCGTGCACGCGAACTCCGCGCTTCCACCATCCAGGGCGCCGAACACCCTAGCTCCTATCTGTGAAGCATTGAGGCGTGTTGTGAGGGAAGGGGACCACAAAAATCTGCACGTGACAACGCGGTAGACGAGGCGGGCGTGGCAGAATTTCCTTCGCCAAAAAGATGGAATCCTCGTCCACGCGCAGAGGGAGAAATCGCATAAGCTGTCACAGCTGTGATTGAGCTTTTCTTTTTCGGCGGGTTCGTATCAGGGTCCGAATGGTACCATGCCAACACATCGAACAAGTGAAACGTGCGATCAACGGTATTTGCCAATACCACAATCACGAACGCTAGCTGTCCACCTCCGAGTCGAATCGCCCAGATGAGTACTCGAGGAGGTATAACATGAAGATGCGGCAGTACTCACTATAACACAAAAAGTGAGACGTCAAGCTCAGAGCAAATCAGCAGTATAACGTCGCGATCGAATGGCACAATTTACCAGGCAAGATGTCGATTGCCGCGTTCTCGACCTGTACGGTAGCAGTTGAATTTTAGAATGCAGCACGCGTCAGGCTTAGATCTTGGTGCACGCACATCGACCAAACTACTTATGAGATGCATAAGAAAGGACGCCACATCATTGTTCACCTCTCTTCCACCCAGCGGTGTCCGCTTGGACTTGCCACCCGCGGTTCCCCACTTCCTCACAGCGCCTTTGGCGACTTCGACGACCAGAGTGGCTGTAGACATTTTCGTTACCTGACAACCGGGGAATAACACAGGTGGGACGGTGCGCCGGATAACTTGAACGAGTTGGGACACAACTTGGGCCCATTGCAGATAAATACCCCTCCCCCCCTCCCTGCTATCTGCAGCAGACGTTGGTTGTTGGTCATTGCAGCTCTGACGGTGAAAACTGCTTTATCTTCGAGAATTCGTGGTCAACTTACTGCATGGAGGCCTTCATATTGAATGCAACCCACGCGAGAACCCTGCTTTTGTTCGCGGTAAAAAGGGAAGTGCCACTAACAACCTTGATGAGACGAAACATGACTGGTAAAACGGGAGCTCTCCGCGCACACCGACGCCGGTCGCCGACTAAAGGTAAGCCGCCATCTAATGTGGGCGCATCGGGTAGCAGTCCATTGAAGACCCACGAAAAGTTGTGCCTGCACTCCAGTGAGTCACATGCCACCGCTTCCGTTTTGTTTTGGGCTCACCAGGTTTGCGATGGCATGCATCGCCCAAACGACCACGACGATAATCAGTGTGCGGCGCAGCCCAAGCTCTGTCCCTGCCGCCTCTTCATCCCATCGCACCATGTCGCGAACAAGGAGGGCGTGCGTTGCGGTGTCGAAGCCCTAGAACAATTCCGCGAACGTATGTGCATTTTTTATTAATAGTTTATGGCATCAGCACTGTGCTTATGTAATGTCAACGGCTCATTCATGTACGCGGGGGAAGCAAGCTAATTGCGCCGGGAAAGAGACAACAGCTTCATGGTAACACGCATGGCGCTTGAGCCTACAACGGGTGGGCGGGTTGAAGAGAGCGTCGAGAAAGCTGGTGCTTCCCGTCCTCAGCTTTACCTAGAGCACAAGACACGACGTGATTAATGCACCAGCTTGGTCTGACTCTGCTAATTATTTAGCGTTGAGGGGCTTAGCTGGTGGCCACCTGTTGCAACGATTGTACAAAGGTTATGGTTGCCATTGAACAAAGAAAAATCCGTTGTGAACAAGCACATCCAAGGTCACACGGGCTGGTCATCGCCTCAATCTGCTTAGATCGTATGGATGCTACTGACAGAACAACATTCAACACTGTTGTTGGGCAAATTGCTAACCACACATGCATGTTGAGCAGCCCAAAGTATCGCTATGGGTACCTGCAGCGTCACCCTCTTGATGCAGAGGAGCGCATCTTTCAAGGAAGACAAGTGCCAGTGGTCAATGAGCAGTCGCATGATACCCAGTGTTGGCGACCACCTTCGTACGGAAACAACGTGACGTGAGCAGTAGGGTGGGTGGGTAGGCGGGTGGGTGGGTCGGTGAGTAGGTGTTCAGGGCTTCCTCGTTCGCTCGGAGATGTAAGGCCCGTGTGAAATCTGCAAGTAGATTCTGAGCGACGGCTTGTCAGAGTACACAAAAAGTATGCCGCAGAAGGCGCGCGGTGGCATATCAGACACCACAACCACGACAAGCCGCGAACCCTTGCGTCTCACCGAAAAAGACGGACTCTGGGAAGTAGCGAGACGCGACGTTTACGGCTGCAGTGGCAGGACTTTCCACCTCAATAAAGCGGACGGAACACGCCAGGGTTTCGCTTTCTCACCCGCGCCTGGCGTCGACCGAGATGAGCAAGATCTTGCCCACGTGGTACAAGCTGGACACAGCCACCATCTTGAACGCAAGCTCCGACGCGTAGGGCAAAGCTAGACACATGGACGCTATTTCCCTCGCCCAGTATGCCGCCAGAACAGAAGCAATCACCCAGTATAGCCGTCGCTTCAGCTGGAACGGTAGCGTACATGCAGGCGGACAAAACACGGGAAGCGGAAGTTGGGGGGTTGGATTCAAATGCTTCGGGCGGCGGCGGGATTGACCGGGAGGTTTTCAACATCACGTATCGTCTGCGAGGGTAGACGGTGGTCCGTGAGTTACACGACCAGTAGCTACACAACGCTGGTGTGCCAGCCCGCTGCTGCACAGATTGGGCTTCCCGTGAAGGGAGGGGGTGATTGGGCTGTATAAGGTCCTTGTATTTCGCACTCACCCTGGGCGTTTGGGGCTAAGACGTTGCCGCGCTTCACTGTTCCGATCGTTCGTTGAGTGTACTTGTTGTTCACGTGCTTCGCGAAAGGTTCATCGTCGGCCTACATCCCACGCTCCTACGTACAACCAAGCTACATGCACGGAAATCCGATTAAGTCCTCCGATCAAGCCCGCAGACAAGTGCATACTACGCAGATAAGCATGCGATGACTACAACTCCCAGGAAACCCGACAACGAAGTCTCGAAAACACTTGAAGAAAAAAACTCACCAGCGCGATGCCGTAGCCCCTGTCCAATCTCTGGCATAGCGGGTTCAGCAAGACGTTGGCGTGTTGCAGGCATAGCCACGCCTCGTGTACGAAAGTCACAACCACTAACCACGCCGGTCTGAACCCGCGCTTCTCTCCACCCCACCACCCGTTTTCGCTACTGCCGCTGCTCCCTGGCTTCTCTCCGCCTGCCCGTTCGTCCTCCCCTCGCTGGATTTCGATTGTCAACCCTGCGTCATCCGGTTCGGGATCTCGGTTCGCGTCGCCCTGATGGTCGTGGTGTTTCTCTTCGACAGAAACGGTCGGCGCCCGTGCTCCTATTTTGGGAGAAGAGAGAACTTCGTTGACGTGTGCCTCCTCGGGTTGTTGTTGGTCCTCTCGTGCATCATCCAAAAACTCCTCCACTTGGTGCTGAGAGAAGTTTCACCCACCAACAAGATGCGTGGAATAAAAAAAAAACGCAGGGGGTGGGGGCAAGCGGGGACGTATATGGCGCGGTGTGAGTGGCCCATCCCTCCCCGCGAACAACGCTGCGGCAACATGCAATTAATGACGCGTTACCGTAAATTTCCAATAGTTTTCCCGACGTGAAAACGACGTTGCGACCAACGTCTCTCAAGTCACTTCAATACTACTGCAGTCAAAAGAACGGTAGCCGGATCTCCCTAGGCGCGCCCGAGCCCCGGAGCGCTCCGAACTGACGTCACACGCCACGACTACCACAAGAACAGCGGCAAGCGAACGAGAGATAATAGTGCATCACGGGCGACTGTTCGGTGCAGCCCTTCGCCGCCCTCGCCACCGTACCTACGCACAGCAGGACTTGCACAGGTGCCGCAAGACGGGCAGCATTGCCTGATCGGGCATATAACCTAACTAGTAACATGGGTACTAGGCAAAGCCAGCGCTACTGCAGTTGCTAGCTGACGATGCTACACCAGCCACCGCTATTTTATACCTGGTACATATATGACGCGAGGTGGCGTCATCGTGTTCATCTGCCTATGACTGGCTTCGGCACGTCAACATCAGCAAGGGCAGCACGGCAATATGCAAGGCGCAACATCTATAGCGCACCGGATACTACTGTTGTATTAGGTCGAAGGTCTGTGGCCTGCCCCTGCCGTGCTACGAAGGTACCGCACGTTGTTGTATCTCGTACCCGCCCTGTTTCATGCGATCGTCAACCCTTTTGCCGTCATATTGACGATGCAAAAAGATAGCGAGAATCGTCCGCAGCTCCGAGCGACCACCTTTCATTCAAAAACTGCTTTTGATTCAAGCCCCTCTATTTCTTCTCCATACTTGGTACCTCTGGTAGGTGCTATTACTATATTACAGCAATACACGCCCCTACGTGCTACCAGGTACCGGTACATTTTTACCTCGACTTCTACTCGAAATCCTTACGAGTAAAGCTTGTACTTCTCGCCGAGGTCGGACACACGTGTGCTGTGAGCTGGGGTTGTTTTTCTCTATTGTAACTACTAAAGACGAATTGTATCCACACCAGGAATCACGAATTGTATACGTCACCCGTGATTGGATGTTTTCTGGGGCGAACCGCAGGCACACCATGTTAGTTCCATAACCATAAGTCTCTTCAAGAAATTAATATTCTCGCCAAAAAATATGCTGAAGTGTATGTGTAGATCTAGAGCTCTGCTGCTGCAGGCGCTAGCTACAAAGAAAGTATAGCTGTTGCTAGGAATTCGCGCAGAAGAAATTTGTAACTGTCGTCAAGTTGCGGGCGTTGGTGGATGATGGGCGGTTGATCGCGTTCGTTGTTGTCTCGTGGCCTATGATCTACTCCGTGGTTACAAGACAGGTTCCAGTAGTAGTTACGTACTGGTACTACAAGGGGTGCGCTTTAGTATTTTTTTGGGCAAAAAAAGTGGATTTGGCCGTTCTTAGTTTGAAAAAAATCATCATTAACAAACCAATCAAAACATAGCGAAACGTCACACACATCACCAAAAAAATCTGAATAGTAATAATTCGACGGGATTCATACTGCTGCTGCTGTGCTGCTGTGGTACACGTGCATAACCAGCATTGATACAAACTAAACAAAATATTGCAA
>JAYJMJ010000552.1:338324-349986 GCA_036873875.1 Laminaria ephemera | reverse complement strand
CCTCTCTGCTGCTGCCGTGGTAACCCTTATTTCTTGGGTCACCCGGACAATGACTACTCCGAAGGAAAGCCTTGTATATATGAGTATTTTGTTCACATAGTGAAGTATTGTGTTTGCTTGTCGATGTTGATAAGGGGTTTTCGCGTTTTTGGCGTCATTGCTGAAGAGCGTTGATGGATTCTCATAAAAAACCTGTCGTGGGTTTTATGGGACAAGGGAAGTAGCTTGGGTATATATCATACTTTCGCCACACACAGATGAGTATTTCTTCACGTAGTTGAGTATTCTGTTTGTTTGCCGATATTATATTTTTGTGGCTTTTTTTGCTTCATTGTCGGAGAGCGTAGATGAATTCTCTATTACCTGTCGTGGGCTGTACGGGACAAGAGAAAATACCATCATAATACTTTCCCCACGAACGGTATATTATATATTCATGGCTTTGGCTTTATTCTCTTCGTCGCAGGAGAACGTAGATGGATTCTCGGTTGCCTGTCGTGCGTAGTACGGGACATCTGAAGTCGCTTGGGTACTACTGGTGTGTTATTTGGGGTGCAAGATTACCGGCCTGATCCGAGGGTGTTGTGCCGCAGAGTGTAGGGCTGAAAACATTGTCGTTTGATGATTATTCATTGCGTCCGGGATCATCCATCATTGCGTCAGGGATCAATAATCGAACATATTTTTATCGGGACTTCTTCGATGATTAATCATTGCGTCAGGGATTTATCGAACATCTTGTGTGCCTTTTTGGGATGATTAAACCCGGAAATAATCGAGAATATTTTAACGGGCCTTCTTTTCGATGATTATTCGTTGCGTCAGGCATAAATCTTCCATTTTAACGGGCTCTTGGCATCGTAAACTGCCGTTTGCAGTTGTTTTTCGTTGCCTGCGGGCCTTAGCTTCGTTGGCGGCGCTCACTAGGCCCCTTTTATATGATGATGACAATGATGTTCTCATATTATCATAGATAGCTTGTTTTCTTGAAATCTAGCCCGTCGTCATGAAAAAGGCAAACATACGATTTATTTATGTGTGTGTCGTTTCGATATGTATAACATTCTCCCCCACGGAAGTTCCAGCTTGCAGCACATCACCACACCACAAGAATGCTCCACAGAGCAGCAAAAGGTTGAACACAGCTTACTCCACAGGGCAACACACGCTCATCACAGCATGCGCCTCAGGGTGGCACACGTAGAACCAAGCGATGCCCGAGAAGTGGCCACGCCACGCCAAACTATGAATACCGCTGTATGCCTAGTGTGCAAAACAGCCCAAAAATCGATTTCACAGCTGACGTTTTTTCATTCTATATAAAAACAGCCGTCGGATGAGAGCCTAAGGCCTAACCATCTATTAATAATTAATAGTAACCGTATCTCTGTGGACAGAACCGCTCACCATGGTATCAACAGCGGAACCAACAAACAACAAAAACAACCTGAAAAAACAAATGCAGGATTCATAGTTAGTAGTACAAGGAAAACAAGCCGCTACCCCCCCCGACCCGCTCAACTGGCATATAGCACGAAATCTGGCGGCGTCTGTTGGTGGATCACTACCTGGTATCGGTTATTTCGTCGCAACAGCACTATATTGTACCAGTAGAATACAATACAATACAATTCCATACGATAGTACGTACCAACCTGGACGGAAATGTAAGGACAGCTGGGAATTGATAGGAATACCCGAACGGACTTAACACTTTGGACGGAAACGTAAGAACCGTTGGGGTAATAGGAATACCCAAAACGGTCGTCACATTCCCGCCCAGAGTGGTGTGGTGGACGGAGTGGAGTGTGCCGCCTTTGATCAAGACCCCATGTCTTCGCCAGCGCCGACCTCCTACTGCGTTTGGCCCGTGAAGCAACAAACGTTAACAATCCCCTTGTTCTCCGTCTGATATGCTCCTGACCATCCCCGTGTGTGTGGAACCTGAACCCATGAGTTTCAACACATACATGTAGATAACCCGTTAAAGCGACAAGATCCGGCACCTCCACACACGGCAGTGGCGCAGGGAGAAACCGGCAAATCGACCGCTGGAGTGTGCCGGCGTTAATCAAGACCCCATGTCTTCGCCAGCGCCGACCTCGGACATGGGCTTGAACTCGTACCCTCCAAGTCCGTCGAAGCGCAGCAGGTACTGCAAAGTTTACAGTTGCACGAGATACGAGGACAAAACACTTGGAATTAGACTAGTAATAGGACCATTTTAGGAGATGGAAAGACTAAAGTATTAAACAGTAGCAGTCCGAACGCGGATGCCGTGACCCCGTTCACTCGCGGACTCACGCTGTGATGCTTCCACAAGCTCTTCCGGTGGGAGACGGTGAACAGAGTGATCCCGCTGCGCGCCGCGAGGCTGTAGATAGCGCCCTCCACGTCAACACTCACCTACCATGGTAGCCCACAAAGCGTATGACAGTGTAGCACAGAGCGTAGTGTAGAATTCGTAGAGAGGTAGAAATAAGAAAAAAATAAATGAGGTTAGAGGCACAAATATACTGTAGCACAGCGCAAAAGAGGGGCTCGGGGTTACTGCGCCAACTTTATCGCCACCGGTCCGTACGCCCCATTTGGAGGCTCCCGTGGCACTGCCGCCTTCGGGCCGCATCTCCACTCGGACACGCCGGAGAACAACCGCTGCCGCCGGCACCGCGCAGCCCGATGTTGATTATGGTTTACAGTACGCGACAGCACTTGCCCCTTTCAGAACTGCACCCACGGTTTTGCGGACAAACTGCTTGGAATTAGTACGGGGAAAAAATGAAAGTGGCAAAAGGGATAATAAATTGGGAGTTAAGAAAATTTGGCTCGATGATTGCACGAAACATCAGAAAACTATTTTTTAATACAGAAGTTAGCGTAGGACACACCTTGCCTGGGATGAGAATTTGAGCCTGGCATACTTACTATTAATAGCTGGTGTGGCGTACTGTAGCTCGGTTTGAGCCGAGAATAACCGAATGGCCACGATTTCATCGCGACGACGGGAAACGGAAACGTCGCATGTGCCTGCTGCTGCTTCGGGAAACGTCTGCGTGGAGCATAAATCACGGGAACGTACCACGTAAATTACATCCAAACGAAAACTCGTACGCGGCGAAGCGACACAAGAGAAGAAACGAAGCATCCTTAACGCACCAACAACGAATACCACCACAACTCACGGCGCTCGTACACTCGTCCAGAATCGCGAACTGCGGGCGGTGGTAGAAGAGCCTGCTGAGCGCTAGGCGCTGCTTCTCGCCGCCGGACAAGACGTCTGTCCAATCTCGAACGGCATCCCATCCGCCCTCCCGCGGCAAAAGGTACCCCAACTTCACCGACTCCAACACCCCCAGAAGCTTGTCATCGGTTGCTCCATTTTTCGCCGCCTGGGAGCAGAAATCGAACCAAAAAAGTGACGATCGGGTTGCAGCAGCCATGGCAAGTTTGGGAACGGTGTTGGGAATGGCAACTTAAGCTCCAAGTGGTTTGTCTCCGAAACCTGGGTGCAGTTCTAGAACTGAAAATAATAGTCCACACTAATTTCAAGTAGTTTGTCGTCAAAAACGTGGGTCCAGTTCCAAATAGGTTAAGGCAAAAATAAACTAAACCCTACGCCCGCCCACACGTTTCCATGTAGTTACTTACCTCCTGCCACGTGTGTGGGTAGATAACTTGGTCCCGCAGGGTCCCGAGAGCTAGATACGGCCTCTGCGGCACGTAGAACAGCCTAGACCTCGGCGGTTTCACCAAAACGCCTCCCCTCAGCGGCCACAGTCCGCCCAGCACCCTGAACAGACTGGACTTGCCCGACCCGTTAGGTCCTGCCACCAAAACGTTCATGCCCGCCTCCACCTTGTGCAATCCAACCGCGAGGCGAGAACAGCAGAAAAAAACACACATCGGACAGATTAGGTTTCGTGATCTATGATAGATCTTTCGGCGCAGATAGACCTTGATTTACATGATCTGATGTGCACGGTACATATCATGTTTGCGGGGTGGACTATGTACGACACGGCTCTTGCGCACATGTTTGCCGGGTGGGATCTGCATGATACAGCTCTTGCATAACATCTTCTAGCGACAAATATAGGATCTAGTGAATCTAGATGATCTAGATCGTGATGTAGACCGTGATCTAGATCGTGATCTGGCCCATGTGTGAAACAATTGGAGTGATCTGTCCGATGTGAACTGCTCCCTTTTTAACACGTTTCAAGACTCTCCGCACCTTGAAAGAGAGGGCTTCGATCAGGACCTCCCCGCTCGGAGTCACGAGCGGCACATCAGTGAACTCGATGACGCTTCCCTCGTTCACCAATACCGACCCGGACCGCTGGAGTTGTCGTCCACCACTCGACGCCACAACTGCAACCTCCCCCACCCCTCCCTTCCCCCCCTCACTCCCCCCTCGCCCGTTCCCTGCCCCTATCCCCGCTCCGCCTACCACCCCCCCAGCATCCTCCTCCGGCGCAAGCTCGGGCTGCCCCCCGGCCGCCAAGCCGACGGTCCCGGTAGCGCTCCACCGTCGATCCACTACGTCCCCGCCCGCTGCCCCCTGTTCGTCATAGTCCGGAGCAATTGCCCCCGCCCTCTCGACATAATAAGATTCGGCCGTAGAGCGAGGAGGAGCCGTGCCGGTTTGAACAGTCTCCAGCGAAGCCGCAACCGATGGGAAGGGCGGGGGCAGAGAACTATCGCGCGCTGAAGCGGTGGCAGTGGCGGCGGCGGCGGCGGTCGGAGTATCGGAGGAGGGTGCCGTTGTTTCCCGTCGTTTCGCGGCAGGCCACTCGGGCAGGCGATGTGTCCGTGATAGCGGGTTGCCCCCCCCCCCTTCCACTCCGACGGTTGTATGCGGAGGTGACGTTCTCTCCTGCGCTGCCCTTGGCGCGTCTGCTGCTGCTGCTACTGTCGCTTCTGCTGCTGCCGCTGCTGCTGCTGTCGCTGCTTGTGCTGCCGATGATGGTGCCCGGGGCGGCAACCCCGACCGAGCCCCTTGCAAACCTGTCGCAACCGCTGCAGCTGCAGCAGCAGTTGCAGTAACGGGCGCCGTCGGTGCCGTTGTCGCTGCTGCGGGCCTGGTTGTCTGTGTCCCCTTCCGATGCACGCCTTTGTTGACGTCGTCGATCACGTCGATCAGGCCCGTTACGCGAGAGCTGAAACCCGATAATCGGGCCAGTTCTCGCCCGGAGAGGACCAGCCGACCCAGGGCCGCCGATAGGTTGAGCATCATCCGACCACTGGAGTGGTAATCTGTTAGGATCGGTAGAAATTACGATTTTTGCAAAAAAAAAGAAGACAACCTCAGCTGTGAGATTGAGAATTCGTCGAAACTCATACCAGGCATATATTTGCCAGCTGCGTGTGATACTTCGATCGTCCGTGCTGTTTTCGAGTGGCAATCTGTTTGTATCGTTTGAAAATATGTTGCTGTACACGAACTAAAATAGGAAGAGAAGCGCGGGACAAGCCGAACGGATGGTAACAAAAAAGAGACTTGAAATTCATAATATTTTTCGAAGAAAAACAAGACAAAACGAGAGGGACGCACCGACCGGGTGGAAACACAACATACGGGCGTTTCATTGCATCGCCTTGGAATCAAAACGCGGGCCAGCCCTGCTGAGTGTCAGGCCTGCCGATCCCCAAACCACCTATAGATACACGACACATATGTACGTGGGAGTGTGGTGAGCTTGGGCTTCATTTTTACCCATGCGCCGGAGGACAAATACACAAACTAAAGCATCTTGCAAACGCCGCCCGTCTTCCGCGCCTACTAGACGCTTCCGCCGGACCCTGCACCTCTGCGACCACAAACATTTCGTAGAAAAGGCTACAGCGGGGGGCTCCCAATAGTGCCGGCATGTGCCAGCCCAGTATACCGGCACTATTCAGGGTACCGGCACTATTGGGATGATACGTGTAGAGAGTTACTGTATCAAATAGTTCCAGTCGTGCCAAGCGATTTGACCGGCACTATAGAGAGCAGTGGCACTATTCAACCGGCACTATTGGGAGAAGTGGCACTATTCAACCGTATAGGGCGTCGTAAAACACAAGTCGCTCGCATCGGTGCTTCACCGCCCCCCACCATGGCGCACCTTGATAGACCTCCGCGGGGGTGCTGTTGGCGTGCCGCGGGTGGTCCCGGTTGACGAAAGGGCGCGACACGACCGTCCAGCCTACGATCGTCGCGAAGTACTTGGCGGCCACCGAGTCCAGCACGCCCAGGGAGTGGCGGAAGCGCTCGGACCTCCTGGTGATGGACACCAGTTTCTCGAAGACCCCTTGCAGCACCTGCTTCTCCTTCGCGTTGCCCTTGTAGAACGCGATCTCTGCGCACGTCGGAAGGCATGATCCGGTGCATCAGCGTTATGTCGCGCTTTCAAACACGATACGAGTTCGTACCACGTTATTTTTGTCAAAAATTTTAGTTTCTGCTGATTTTTTATACATACCAGGTATACTGTTTTCAATATTACGATTCGGGACACATGTCACGATTCGCGCAAAAACGGCGCGTCTTTAGTAATGACTCGTGACATTTGTTTTGTTCGCTAGGAATGACCTCTTGTTAGAGCCCCATACCTTGCGCGTTGGTGAGCAATCGGCTGTTGACGTAGCGGTACTCTCCATCCTGTTGGGCCACCAAGGCTGTGTACATCGCCGTAGGCTTTCTGCCGCGCAGAAACCGTACGAAAGTCGGGATCATGGGACAGGGCGCCGCGGTATCAACCTCCGTGGAAGTAAACGCGAAGATCACATTCGGCGTTTGCGAGGAACCTACCCTTAACAGTTAAACCGCTTAACCTCCTGACATTATCCTATTCTAATTCCAAGTATTTTGTCCCTAAAGCGGGAGTGCTGCGTTAATCCCTTTACAAGTCCAAAAATGAACCCCACAAAAATTCCAAGAAATTGTCCCTCAAAAGGAGGTTGCAGTTTTAATGGGGTTAAAAGGGTCAATAAAAAATCCTTGCCGCACCTTTTGACACAGGGGTAAAAACAAACTTGTGTTCTTCTCAAAGTAGAAGACATTCGTCAAACGTACACGATAGAATCGCAGCGATACCAGCGAGACATTTAATAGAGCCTGTCTTGCAACCACGGACTGGCGCATGACAACGAGTTAATGCGACAACTACAACATGGTCAGACTGTTTAAAACGCCGCTGCCACGAACGCCGGAGGTTGCGGCAGCTTGCGCTACCGTTGCCACGGTAGAGCCGTTGCTTCGGCAACCGAGTGAATTTGACGCGCGAAACACACGTGAAGTGTGGTGAGCTCAAGCTTCATGTTTACCCGTCCGCCGGAAGAATTTTTTTTTAAAAAGCAATCAAGTCGATACCACGACAGGCGACACTGTAATTAGACACAGCCAGGCAAAAACACGTTTACCTGAGCGCTCCGAGGGCCACGCCCGACAAGACAAGGTAGGCTATCATCACCGCGGGCGCTGCGGGGTCAACCTGGTGTGGACAAGACACGCGAAGGATCAGGGCGACGATACGCGGCAGCATTCAAGACATTGGGATTTAATGCATTTTGGCTGGACTCGTGCACGAAACATATATTAAAAAAAAATAACACTGACTTTTTTTGTAGGAGGCACCCTGCTAAACATCAGAATTTAGGACACACCCTGCTAAGTAATAGAATTTGAGGCTGGCCGAAAATAAGGGTTTACTCGTGCATACTAACGAGCACCGAACACACTATGATGCCCAAGAAATAATGCACACACAACGAACACACTGACGGCACCAGCGACCATGCTTGCAGGCGCAGGCTGTTGCTGATACATAAGGTGCGCGCTGCTTTCGAAGCGTTTATTTTTGTCTTGTTTTTAACTGTTTCTACATTCTACCGCCCGCCTATGGCGGGCCTCGGCTTACTCTGCGTCGCGCTCTCATACGATTAACCGGCGTAACGTCGATCCACACAGTTCACTGCTGTTCAGAAATACAAAAAAAATAATAATATCGGCGGCGCCTTAACTCTCTTACCACCGCCAAGATGACTCCACACAAATCCGCGTAGTTTGAAACCAAAAACGTGGGCGCAATTAATTCTAAAGGGATTAGTCTAATACCCTGGTAGGCAAAGCCGATACGGATGTGGGCTCGAAGCAAAGACGGTCAGTCGTTGTTGGTAACTTGTTGTTGGTAACTTGTTGTTGGTAACTTGTTGTTGGTAACTTGTTTGTTGGTAACTTGTTGTTGGTAACTTGTTTGTTGGTAACTTGTTGTTGGTAACTTGTTGTTGGTAACTTGTTTGTTGGTAACTTGTTGTTGGTAACGTTGTTGTTGGTAACGTTGTTGTTGGTAACGTTGTCACGCGGGCTACGCTAAAGGTTGCATTTTTTGGCCGAAAACCGTTCTGATCGCCTCAATAGAGGGATTACCCAAGATCGTTTGTGTTTTCCAATATTTTTCGTCATACACCTAGGCCATGGGATTGATACGCGCGTTGTACTTTCATAGTTTCTCAGAGTCAGTTTCTGAGTGAGGCATAGAGCTCCTCAAGAGAGGACCCTCAGAAAAGAAGTGCACCTCTACCCTAGCGTACGACTTGAGGCTAGCTTGTGGTGTGCTAACCTTGTCTGAAAGTCTGCGGACGTAGACCATAATGTCGAGGACGGGCTTGGTGATGTTGGAGTACAACTCTGCCACGGACTCTGCGAAGCGCTCAATGTCCTGGGTTATCGCCTGCTCAAGCCGCCAAAGTAGCGAACCAAGATAGCGAACCGACGCACCGCGATGCAGGCAAGCGCAGTCATAACATGGTCAAACAAAACAAAGAGCAGAGCGCAGAGCCACGCTAGGTAGTGAAGTATAGTTTCAAAGCAACCAAAACAAGTCGTTCGGGCGGCGGAAAAGTGCAGCATAGTAGCATACTTCCAAAACCAAGGCGAAAAAACATCAATACGTAGTATATTATACATCCCACCGAAATCTACGTACGGGAGGAACGTATACACGGTATGGAGCACCGGATGACAACGCTAAACGCCGTCTCGAGCTGTAATGCAAGTCAACACAAGCGCGTGCACAAGTCCGTTACAATATTATAGCCCGGCAAGACGCAATGCTTTATACAATTCCTCGTTATACCAGCAAAAGTCCGTTCACCATGCAAGATGCCAGGATTTACACAATACCTCGGTAGACTATATATCAGTACTATACCTGGTCGGCGTTGGACAGTCGGTCGTCCAAGTTCGAGACAGCGTAGAAGTTGAAGCCCTTCATATACTTCGCCATCACGTGCTCCGTCAGACGCTGGCGAAACCGCAGCGCCATCTCGGCTTGGAAATACTTGAGCAGCTATCAGCAGACAGCGTAAACAACAAAACAAAACAATACCACAACCACCTGAGCAACTATTAACGGAGAGCGCAAAACACATTAAACAAAAACACAAACAAGGGCAGGGCACGGAGCAATCCACGAACTTCAGCAGTGCCAGCGCTATCATCTACCGCTGTTACAAATAGTAGTGCTGCTGTAGATGCCGTGGTGTAACTAATCGCGGTCCTTCGAAAAGGCGGGAATAACATTATACTTCGTATACCAGGTATAGTCTATTGCAGTATCGACGGGGCTGTGTACGCTCCAGCTGCTACCATAACGAATGAATGGCTGGGACGGGTCTCCTAGAATATGTTGGCCCAGCGGCGACGGGACCCTCCAAGCGATACGGTAAAATATACTAACGTAAGATACTATAGTTGTCGCTAGGAAATCGCGCAGCAGGATATTTGTAACTGTCCTCAACTTGGGTGCGTGCTTCGGTCGGCGGCGGCGGACGCATAATCAACAATCCGGCTTAAGCGATCTCGAAAGGGGTCCGTCCCTATCTCTTGACGCGGTGGAAATTAGAAACTCGCATTCGCTCCTCCTCGTAGTACAATCTCTTACCGAGTTGACGACCGCGACCGGAACGCAAAGCCTTGCGAAGCGAGACATCCCCCCCCTGAAGTCGCCCTTATTTCTAGCGACGACGGCGCGCTCGATGGTCGTGGTCAGGTTGAGCATCACAACGTCCAAAGAAGTTCTCGTCAGCAGTAACCCCGCCACAGCCACTGTTGGGTGTCGGTCGATGTGTCGGTGTAAACGTGCAAACAGTCAACAGAAGAAGCGGGTGTGTGGGACTTGTTCATGCCTTATTGTAGAAAAGGTTACTCGCGCAAATACTACAACTATACTACTTCGAACCTGGTACTAGTCAGTATGCTCAGAGAAACATACAGCAAGCAGTGTATCTGTGTTGCATATATATACGATGTTCCTACCGCTGGTCAAGGCAAAATTTCTTGAGCAGTGCCCACCCGGCTGGCCTTCGGGCTGCACGAAGTATACCTCTTGTTGGCTTAGCACCATTGGTTGAATCATGCGTGTGTAGAATTTAGATTGATAGCATTGGCCGAGCCGACCCAACCTAACCCTAACCCTAACCTTAACCCCGGCCAAGACCCGTCCCACACAAGCATGCCCCACACAAGCATGCAACAAGTGCATGGAGGTTGCTATCTGCGTCCACGGCGCGAATTTGAACGAATTTGATCGATTATTTTAGGGTTGAGACGATTGTCGAATTATGTTTGTTTAGACAGATACATTGCCCGACCCGACCCAACCTACACCTTAGCCCTAGTCTCAGCCACAACCGTAAAACCCTAACCCTAACCTCGATCCGTCCCACACAAGCATACACGTGCATAGAGGATGCCGGGGCCGAAATCGGCGTCCCCACGGCGCGAATTTGAGCGAATTTGTGCAAAACGTGTTTCTGGGTTTTCTGCGGTTGAGGAGATCTGAGCTCTTTACAAGTAGGAAGTTCTCGGAATCCCAGCAATAATGGAGAGTTTGTGTACACCATCAACCATTTCGTCGAACCCAAGCCTATGTGGTAAACACTACTGCTGTTCGTACGATATGTATTGGCTGGCCTACCGTAGTTCTGTCTCTGCCGCCTAAGGTGACGCACAACAGGCTTTCGCACAAACGTATATATACTGCTGCTGTATCATGCGTCATGCGTACACACCAGCACTGGTATAACAGGTACCCTCTGGTATGTATTATCCGCGACCTGGTAATCTCACCTAAACATCCAGCCTCGACAGAGCAAGGACCGGGCACCATGACCTTCAGCAAGCGCGAGATGCGTCTCAGGAATGCCTGGGGCGGAACGGGAAGTTGGCAAGAGGCTCATCCTAAAAGTGCTATATAGTTTCCGTGCACAGCTTGATTAAGACCGACGTCTTCGTATCACACTGTTGACCCTGGTTCTGACTGGTACTAAGGGGAGTCACCGATCTATAATCTTTCATAAGGACATACACATCCCGTAACACGCGCGATCGGAGTATCACACACAGCTTGCAAGATGAGTTTCGACAAAAACCTAGATCTCACAGCTGTTGTTGTTGTTGTGTATTTTTTATTTTTTATTTTTGATAAAAAGTGCTTTGTGGTTTAAGATATCACCCACTTTTTTTTTGTTTTTTGCTCATCCCTGTGGTAAGAAGTCGTAAGTCAATTGGTGAAGGAGAACAATGAGTATAAAGGTCACAACGTAAGTTGAGAATTCAGGGTGGATTAGATCCAAGAAAGAGGTTAAGACACGTACATGCGAGTATTGGATTTGATCT
>JAYJMJ010000552.1:278731-295450 GCA_036873875.1 Laminaria ephemera | reverse complement strand
CTTTATTTTTCCCCATCCGCCGGAGGATAAAAAAAAAAAAAAAAAAAAAAAAGCATTGACTGCCGTTCGTATGATATGGGACCTAAAGAGATTACGGGGATCAGGCATGTGGTGCTTTATCCTATCTACTTCGTGGGTTAGGGTGGTAAAGGCGCCTCTACTGTAACGGTACAGGTTCCCCTACCGCACTACAACGGCCCCCAGAAGAACTCATACATTCTCGCTCGATCGCGGACGCCTTGACCCCGTGGCGCACGATCGAAGCGGTTTTCTTTTTGAGTCGAGACGTTTTCCGAGGTAAAGCTCGCAGGTATCTATTTGTTCGTGCAGAAGGAGGGGGGCTTGCTGTACGAGTAGCGTGCGAGCCATCGAGAAACCTCGACATGATGATTAAGAGTTCAGAATGCGGCGGAATTGAAAACATTCTTCAACATATGTATCATACGTAGTGTGCGGTGTGCGGGTCCGTGGGACGTGGGTACACCGAGAGTTCACAGCAGTTTGTAGCAGGGCGAATAGATAGAGCTAATACCGGTGCGCCTGGGTGCCCAGCAACGGTGCAGGTTCAGCACGCCATCACGCCCTGGCTGTGTTTTGTGAGTGCGGTAGAGCCAGCAGTAGTACGAGGTTTTTGCGCTAACGCGCAACGCAAATTTTACACGATTCCAAGACAATTGCACATTGATTGAACGGGTTGGCCGAAACGAATTTGTCGTCGGGTCATGATAATAACCTTTAATATGTTTACTTTAAGAAAGGACTGCCGCCGAAACAACAAATCAATACTCGTAGCTGCGATCTCAACATTTAAAATGAGCAAAATGGCAGAGAATATTGCCAGGTGTGAAGGCATACACTCAAGCCAGTAAGTAGACTTTGGATCTCGTAGAGACCGACTACTGCTATGCAGGGGTGCCTCTGGTCCTGCGTTGGTCACTCACTCGAGGGTTGCATGGGTTTTGTATCTCTTGTATTAGCTTCTTGCTGCCCGCCTGATGCCTTCTCAACAAAGGGACGGGTGCGTCCTCATTCTGTTATGCGATAACCGCTGCCAGATATGATGAAGGGACACTTGCTGCAAATCATAACGCCGCAACGGGAGAGAGGGGATACCACAACACCAGCCCAGCCTGAATGGTCGTATATGCAGATTGATGATAATGAATCAAGACAGAATACACAGAAAACCAGGAAGAACGAAATCCATCCAGAGAATTCGGAGAATGGATCGAAGATGCGGCGCTTCACAACCCACTCCCGCACCTCTGATTTGCATTGCAGAAGCCAATTGAACGGGTACAAAGCGAATCAGATAGCAAAAGTCCGAACATACCGGTACGCGAAAGCCAGTGGAACGCGTACAAGGCGAATCAGACACTAAAAGTCAGAACTTACCGGTACACGAACGCCAATGGAACGCGTACAAAGCGAATCTGACACAAAACGTTTGAACATAGCGGTACGCGAAACAAGGCGAAAGAGCAAGCTACGAAGAATCCCCGGAAAGCTGAAAGCGGAGAACTATGATGGGCAGGAGGTGTAGGATGCCCAAGCTGGATTAGAAAGACAAGGAACCTCAAGCTGGGTGACGGCAGAGAGAGCGACGACGGCGGAGATAACGCTAGAGACGGATGCCCACTCGCCAAAGCGCAGGGCGACCGGGCGCACCACGTCCTCCAACCAGTCGTCGTTTGGTGATAATGCTGTGGCGGCGAGACAGTAGCAGCAGTAGTACAATCTCAGCAGGCAAGGTGAAATGGGCAGGCGGTGGAGGATGCTCAAGCTGGATAAGAAAATGACACATAGCCTCGAGCTGAGTGACGGCACGGGGGACCACAGTGGCGGAGAATATGTGATACTTCGAAGGGGTTGAGAAGCGGAAGGGGCAGGTCGCAGTCAAAGTTGGCGGAGCGCCGTGATCGGCCGGCACGAAGCTTGAAGCTCGTGACAATTCGAGCCCATGCAACATTTTTCTCATCCGAGGGCATTCCTGCTCATGGTCGACCAACAGAAAAAACATGTTTTCGTCAATTATAAATCCTGGAAGCATATCGGCCACGGGCACCCGCCCATGGGCATCGACATTTTGTTTTTTGTAGCGAAACTCATTAATGTCATAGCCAACTATGCACTTGGGGGAAGCCGGGCCGATACCTTGCCGCCACGATCAACTTCGATATCACCTACAAGAAAAGGGGTGTCACTCTAACAGCATTTCGGGACGCAAACTGGGGCAAAAACCCGGTCAACGGCGAAGTCTATGCCATCGAACATCATGGCGATGTCCAGCAGTCCGGCGAGCCGCAAGGTGGACATTCAATGAATCGCGATCTAGCCAACAATGCGCCTCATTCGCATGCATGCTCCCCGACTTCCATGACGGAGCCATCTACTCCGGACGTCACCCCACGACAGTGCCAACACCCACAATGCCACCAAATCCCCCAAATCTCCTGACCATGATCGCCTACGAAGTATGTCAAGAACTCCGCCAACAGTCTGGAGAATACTCCATCATCGTAACCGGTACGAGGGCCCGATATATGAAATCGACGGCGACAAGGAGCCCGATCACCAACCCCGCCCCGACCGCACACCAACCTCAACCCAGTCATCACATCCACGCCAACCAGCGTCTGCATCGATCTCTTCCCGCCTCCCCAGCACCAACGCCAACACTACTATGGGGCCGCGTACTCGTTGTTGAGCGGCTAGGGTACCTGGGACTACTCCTGCGATGTCCCATTCAGGTGCGTCGATGCATGTGCGCCGACACGTCTGCGGTTTAGCCTGTGACGGGTCAGTGTGGAGGCCGTTCCACCGCCACCATCGTTGTCGTTGAAGTACGTCACTAGTGAGGAACGATACCCTGCATATTGCGAGTCATATCTACAGCAGGAGTGTCCACGACGAGTGCGTCCTCGAAGAGGGCGTTATCGAGGCAATGGGTAGGCTATTTCTCATCAACCTCCCACCTTGGCCGTTTCAACCTACCCGCCGACTCACACGGCGTTTCGACGCTCAAGCTCACCACCGGATCGTCCGAGATCTCTTTCTTCAGCTGGACGAAGACGGTAGGCACACCGTCGGTTGGTACACACCGAGCAGCCCCAACAACCGTGCGCGAGTCATGTGATGAACGCTTGGTGTAGATGTTGACCATTCCGTCCTCAGCATGCAGCTTGCAGTACATCGCCAACTGGATTCCCTCAAAATTGAACCTCGGTTGCTTTATGCAGGAGTCATGTACGCACCGCCGGCTGCAGACATTCACCATGCCATCCTTGGCATGCTGTTTGCAGTACACCGGCGACTTGATGCCATCGAAATTGAAGCTCGGTCCCTTCCTGCAGGAGTCATATAAACACCGCTTGCTGTTGACGTCCACCATGCCGTCCTCAGCATGCTGCATGCAGTACGCCGGTGTCTTGTTGACCTTGAAATTGAATGTCGGTCGTTTTTCGCAGGAGTCCTGCAAACACCGCTGGCTGCAGACATCCACCATGCCGTCCTCCGCATGCTGCATGCAGTACACCGCCGGCTTGACTCCCTTAAAATTAAACCTCGGTCGCATCAAACAGGATTCACGCGAGCAAAGCTTGACGCCAACGTTCACCATGCCGTCCTCAGCATGTTGCTTGCAGTACGCCAGCGTATTATTGCTGCCCCCGAAAGTGAAGTGTGGTATCCTCGCGCAGGAGACCTGTGAGCAGCGCTTGCTGCGGACGTCCACCATGCCGTCATCAGCGTGCTTCTTGCAGTACAACGCCGGCTTCACTCCCTCGAAATTATAGCTCGATCTATTAGTGCAGGAGTCGTGCAAACACCGCTGGCCGCAGACGTTCACCATGCCATCCTCAGAGTGTTCCCTGCAGTACACCCCCGTCTTGTTACCCTCGAAATTAAACTTTGGACCCTTGAAGCATGATACATGCGAGCACCGCTGGCCCAAGACATTCACCATGCCGTCCTCGGCATGCTGCCTACAGTACATCGTCGACTTAATTCCCTCGAAATTACAGGTCGGCTTCTTCCTGCAGGAGTCAAATGCACACCGCTTGCTGTGGACGTCCACCATGCCATCCTCAGCATGCTGCTTGCAGTACGCCGGCGGCTTGCTTCCCTCGAAGTTATAGCTCGGCTGCTTCCGGCAGGAGTCGAATAGACACCGCTTGCCTTGGACGTTCACCATGCTGTCCTCAGCGTGCTTCTCGCAGTACGCCGCCGGCTTCACTCCCTCGAAGTTATAGCTCGATCTATTAGTGCAGGAGTCGCGCAAACACCGCTGGCCGCAGACGTCTACCATGTCATTCTCAGAGTGTTCCTTGCAGTACAATCCCGTTTTGTTACCCTCGAAATTATACTTTGGACTCTCGAAGCACGATACATGTGCGCACCGCGGGCCCACGACATTCACCATACCGTCCTCGGCATGCTGTTTACAGTAAATCGCCGACTTAACTCCCTCGAAATTACAGGTCGGCTTCTTCCTGCAGGAGTCGAATGAACACCGCTTGCTGCTGACACCCACCATGCCGTCCTCAGCATGCTGCTTGCAATACGCCGGCGGCTTGCTCCCCTCAAAGTTATAGCTCGGTCTCTTTGCGCAGGAGTCGTATAAACACCGCTTACCTTGGACGTTCACCATGCCGTCCTCAGCATGCTGCTTGCAGTAGGCCGGCGGCTTGCTTCCCTCGAAGTTATAGCTCGGCTGCTTCCGGCAGGAGTCGAATAGACACTGCTTGCCTTGGATGTTCACCATGCCGTCATCAGCGTGCTTCTTGCAGTACAACGCCGGCTTCACTCCCTCGAAGTTATAGCTCGATCTATTAGTGCAGGAGTCGTGCATACATCGCTGGCTGCAAACGTCTACCATGCCATCCTCAGAGTGTTCCTTGCAGTACACCCCCGTCTTGTTACCCTCAAAGTTAAACTTTGGAGCCTTGAAGCATGATACATGTGAGCACCGCTGGCCCACGACATTCACCATGCCGTCCTCGGCATGCTGCATACAGTAAATCGCCGACTTAATTCTCTCGAAATTACAGGTCGGCTTCTTCCTGCAGGAGTCGAATGCACACCGCTTGCTGTGGACGTCCACCATGCCGTCCTCAGCGTGCTGCTTGCAGTACGCCGGCGGCTTCATTCCCTCGAAGTTATAGCTCGGTCTCTTCGAGCAGGAGTCGTATAAACACCGCCTTCTGTTGTCCACCATGCCGTCCTCGGCATGCTGCTTGCAGTACGCCGGCAGCTTACTTCCCTCGAAATTATAGGTCCGTTTCTTCGCGCAGGAGTTGTATAAACACCGCCGGCCGTAGATGTCTACCATGCCGCCCTCAGAGTGTTCCTGGCAGTACACCCCCGCCTTGTTACCCTCAAAATTAAAGTTTGGCTCCTTGAAGCAAGATGCATGTAAGCACCGCTGGTCCAAGACATTCACCATGCCATCCTCAGCATGCTGCTTACAGTACACCGTCGACTTAATTTCCTTGAAGTTGTAGCTCCGTCGTCTCATACAGGATTCATGGGAGCAAGGCCTGCCGTCGACGTCCACCATACCGTGCTCAGCATGTTGCTTGCAATACGCGGCCGGCTTGGTTCCCTCGAAGTTAAACTTCGGTCGCCTCACACAGGACTCATGGGAGCAGCGCTGGCCGTCGATGTCCACCATGCCGTCCCCGGCATGCTTCTTGCCGTACACCGCTGGCTTGTTGCCCTCGAAATTGAAGGTCGCTTGCATTCGGCATCTCTTGCAGAGGCGCTCCATTCTCGCCACCGGCTAGCGTAGCGAAACCCCTCCAACCAAATGCCTCCAGCCAAACGCCTCCCGCAAAATGCTGTCGGCAGCCCAGGAGGGAAAGGTGAACCCAGCTGCGTATCGCCAGGCTAGCGCAGGCACACCTGTCGTCGTTCGCGGAGCCAGCGGTGACAACAAACATAAGGGTCTCGCAGACATGAATCTTAGAGCCAGCTTTAGGGGCATACGTTAAATTAAAGTGGGGCCATTTTTACAGTAGAGTTGGAGTTGAACGTCGATCACTCGTACACAGCTTCTGATACAGATTAAGATTGCCAATGTCTTCCTGGCATTACCTCACATCATCGAGATAACGGGTGGCCATAGTCGCATGAAAAGAAAGAAGGCAATATCAGGTTATCCTCGATACTTTTACCACGGGAATTAAGACAAAACAAATAGACAGCGGGATACCATTTCCTTGTATTGCATCCCACCGCAACGAGCGCCGGCGCGCTATTAATAGACATTTTCCCGGTACTGCACACGTGTTCCGCCATTTCCCGATGCCGTAGCAACCATTAACAGTACCGCAGAAGCGTAAGCTTCCCATCACCATTGCGCGGCTGAGTTCCGTGCGAGCCCCGACTTATGACGTCGGGGCTTGAACTCATGTCGGGACATCCACTTTTGAAAAAAAACAACAACCCAATCTTCAGACTGTGGTAGCTGCTGTGTAGCCTTACAATGGCTCCCCCAAAGGCTAAGGCCAAGGCGAGGCCCCCGCGCAGACGAGAGCTGGAAGTGAACATCGACGTGGACGTGCTCACCAAAACGCCAAACTGACCCATGGCACCACAAAGCAAAAAATAAGAAATATCACCCGAGGATCTAGGATCACTACGAGTATCCGAACCAAGCCATCTGCGCTCGAGCCGCTCAGAAACAACGATGTCAGGAGATACGTCTGTCAAGGGAAAACGTGACCCGTCAAGGGTGTACGGCCGATTGTTCCAAGACACATGCTACGGTAGAGGTGCACCGATTTGTTTCTGAGACTCCCAACTTGAGGAGCTCTACAGCCTACCCAAAACATGATTTTGAGAAGAACGAAAGTGCAACTCGATGAACAATATGTTGGTTGTCCTCTGGTTCACGACGGAGATGTTCCATCGGAGACTAGGGAGTTCCATACTTAATGAGGGATTATTGCAGTGGGGATGTGCATTTGTTTCTGCGGGGAAAAGGGAGTTACTATCCCGCCGGGTAACTTGCTGGCTTATGATGCGTTGCCATGCTGTGACCCTTGCCTCACCCGATGGTTCGGTAATATATACCTGGTACATGAGTTTGTGTGATCGTCTGGGAGTCTATCTCGTCCCGCATCCAACTGTGTAAGATCTGCCAACGCTATGAGGGGGTCAACCAACACGATATCGTAAGGTGCCGAACTTCCTCGTACGCTAGGGCATCGGTGTCGGACAAGCCCGGGGGGTTTGGTATTACGGGTCATGTCGGGTCCGGGGGATTCTGGGATTAGTGAGGAGTACGTAGAAATCATGATCGAGGAGATCAAGCTGCTCAAAATAGAGATTGTAGCACAGCAGCTTTGAGATCGAGCGCGGAGAGGAAGCATTGTGGGCGTCGTACCAAGCAATGCCTGCGATGGATCCAGGTGGCTTCCGTCAGGAGATGGAGAGAACCTGTCGCGCTGAACTCGAGCTTGAGACGCCGGCGATGAAGTACAGGCTCGGGCTTTTCTATGAAGAGGCCGATCCTCAAGCGACTGTCGTCATGCAATTACAGGGGCAAGTGGCCCAATACGAGATAGATGAGCGAGCACGAGAGAAGAATGAGGAGATGCCGTCCCAACAACCGCAGCAGCAAGGTGCGCACGGTGCTTCGGGCGAAGGCGCTGCGGGGCAGCAGCAGCAGCAGCAGCAGCAGCAGGCCCAGCAGCCCCGTCGGCAACAGAGGCAGCAGCAGCCAGGGGATGGCTGCACCTGTAGCGACGAAGAAGCGCAGCCACGACGTCAGCACGAGCAGCAGAGGCTGCAACCACAGGAAACCTGTGGCGCTTTGAGCGACGGCGAAATGCAGTGACCCCAGCAGCAACAACAGCGTAGACTAAGGCATGAGGCTGAGGGTCCGCTCTGCGCTGGAAGCAGAGGAGGAAAAGAGAGAGGTACCGCAGTGGCTGTGGGGGAGATTGCGCGAGAGGGGGGTACGGCAAGGGCCGTGGTAGAGACCAAGAAGGGGTACTACAGCAGTATTTGGAGCAATGAGGGAGCGGGAGCCAGGCACAAGGCGTACTGGAAGATACCTGGGCGCCTGAAGCACCACGCCCGCCGGAGGGTGAAGAGAGGTACTTTACCCCCGAGGAAGCGAGAGAGGGAGAGAGCAAAGGTGGGCACTGGTGGAAGGGTCGGCGCCATCGGTTGGGAAGCGGTGCACGGGCTCGACAGGAGGCGCTGCCCAAAGCGGGAGCGGGAGAGATACAAGGATCGACGCGCCATCAGCAAGAGCAACGCGCTCGCACCAAGCACGTATTTTGGGGTTGATTGCTTGGTGATAATTTCTGTGTTTTGATGATTTTAGATTGTTCTGAAAACTGAAAACGACGATTCCTACCAGAAACAGGTTGGAGACTTGAAAGAAAAAAGAGGTATGAGCAACTAAGTATGACACGTAGCAAATGGCGTTCAAGCGGTCTGTAGGCGTACGGCAGGACAACGATGTCAGATTTTGTGTTGTGGTTGCCTGGCACAGCACCCGGGCGAGGCATAATAAGTCGGAGTTGAGTGTGAGGCGTGAAAGTAGAAAATGAGAATTTATGAGATTCAAGACTCTCCGCACGTACCTGGTAGTCTGCAGCAAGCAGTACTTGCTTTACGCATGAAACAGGTTGCAAATTATGGAGGAAGTGATAATTTTGATAAAAGCTGTTGATGAAGCCCACCGAATGCACAGAGATACATGTACGCCCCTTGAAGACTATATATGAGCAGTAGCAGGAGTGATCAACCTGTCTTGCTAATGAACGGCGTTTGAGTTGGCATGGTACGTGGTGCGTGGTGGTGCTGCATGATGTACTTCAAGCAAAAGCAGTTTGTTGATGCATTGAGCCGTTGCGCAATATTGCTGACAACGCTGTAATTCATTTGTTGTATTTCACATATTTGATACTTTTGTGCCGGCATTACGAGTAGCTTTGTCCCGTCAAGGTCTCTTTGGACTTAGCATACTAAGTTTGATAATGTGGGTATGAGTCCTTGACGGCTGTCCGTCATCGGGCAAGAGTGCCGTCAACTGACGCAATAGTTCTGTCTTTGGTTTATGGGGTGTGTTGCATGTAGCATAGACGGTACGACAAAACGGCTGCTGTCTGTTACCAGATATCGGTACAAGGTGATACGAGTACGAACTATGTGGAGTTGCCTACCTGGTACATGTGATAGGCCCTTCTACTGTCTGCGGTGCAGCTGATTTCAGCATGGAATACCCTCTCCCCCAGCGTCTGTTGCCCCGGTACTGCTGTTGAAGGTATTCATAGAGGTATTATTGCGGGTATGAGTTAAAAGGCTCTTTGTGTGCGGTCTGGATGAAGGAAAATTGAGTGAGATTCTCGGCCAAATGGGCCACGTTATCTGGGGTATAGCATGCTGCTTCCCGCATTATCAACAGTGGCATTTGATAACTTGGAAGTTGATGGTAAATTGCTTGCATATTGACGCTGAATGCATGAAAAGTAGAACACATCCGATGCAGTCTCTAATCACTCGATTGCACAACCTCTCCCCTGCTTGCGTCGAGTCAATCTTTCGGGAGCGACGGCTGTTTTCACCCAGGGCGATCAGCGATAGAATCCGAGCCGCGGCGGAGCCAGAGACTGGAAGGGAGCAGCCGCGGCGCAAGCAGCTGCAGTAGTTGCGTCTGATGCAAACGTTTGGAATGGTTTGGATGAAATGTGTCTGATGCTGGGTTATGGATTGCATTGTTTGAACTTTGAATTGTAAGCCTGATAGAGATTAATTTGATTGCTCTATGTTGTTTTTGGTGTGAGCGGTGTGAGAGGCTTATTGTTTCGTATGACAAAATCTCGGTCCACGGAAGAGCGCCCGAGACTGAAGTGGCCATGAACTGTGATCAGGCGCGTTCGGTCCAGTTTGAGTATTCATGGGTTGAGTATTGTCCCGCCGACGCGTTGGTTATTCGTTTGGTCGCGCGGATTTACCCCATGCTTACTTGAAATATATGGATGTGTAGAATACATGTCATGAGTATTCGGGGATAATGAGGGAAGACTTATGTTTTGATTTTGAGAGTTGATTATGGCTGGTTGAGTCTGGTTCTGTCTCTATAGTAACAGTAGTACATGTGGATGACACCTTTGCGCTGGGGCAGAAGAATAGATGCGACCAGTTTTGTGACGACTTGAACCGCCTTGTTCCGATCAACAACTTGGGAGAGCTGAAGTGGTATGCTGGTTGCCGTTTTTCTCGGGCTTTTGAGGCTGGTACTTGGAAGATTTCACAGCAAGCTTTCGCTGAAAACACAGCTGCGAAGTTCGGCGTTAGTTTGGGTAGGAGAACTCCACTCCCAACCGGCCTGAAGCTTGAAGAATTCGACGAGGATGAGCCTGTAGGCGACTGGCCTTTACGTGAACTGGTAGGGAGGTTGATATGGCTTGCTAACCAAACACGACCTGACATTGCGAACGCAGCAAGGGCCGTAGCTAGGTACGCAAATAAGCCGAGGGAAGTACACTGGAAGACCACGATTGGTATTTTAGATGTTTTTGCTACAAGCGATTTAGATATTACGTTTCGGAGGGGTAGTGGACTTGAGCTGGTAGTGTTTGCGGACGCAGACTATGCTAGTAAGGCTACGGATAGGAGATCGGTTTCTGCGGGGGCGGTTATGTGCGCGGGGCATGCGTGTGTTGGGTTTCGAGGACTCAAAAGTGCGTGACGCTTTCGACCACTGAAGCTGAGTACGTAGCGCTTGGTGACTCATTTAAGGAGGCGATGTTTATGCGGTATGTACGCAGCTTTATTTTTTTCCTGGTTTTGGATCACAGTGTATCAGAGTTTTCGAGGATAACGAAGGAGAGGTACAGTTAGCGCAGAATCCAATATGCACGTCAAACTCGAACCATATTGGCATTCGCCACCATTTTCTGAGGGAGCTTGTGTTCAGGGGAGAGTTTATCATTATCTCCGTGAAGTCAGAGATGCAGCACGCAGACTTCTAGACGAAACATCTCTCCAGGGAGACGTTTTGCTTTCACAGGGATTTTCTGATGAATATTTGATGCACTTTTTCGGGATGGGAGTTGTTTTATCTTGATTTCAGAATGAAGGTTTTATTTGTCAGTTTTTCAGAGTTATTTTGTAGTTTGAGCTTGTTTCGCGAGAAATGCCATGCTGTAAGACAATAGTGGATGATGGTTTTCGTTTGGGGGTGTTCGATACCTGGTTTGCTTCTATTAATAGGGAAACTACTGTTTGTTGTTTTTTTGTTGTTTTTGGCTTGGTTTGGCGAATTTGATTTTGAGGTTTGGACTTGAAATTGATTTTTGGTTTGCGCATAAATTTGAGATTTGAGGATTTGGATTTGATTTTGGTTTTTGGTTTTCGGAGTGGTTTTAGAGTCATTACGATATTTTCGGTGCTTTATTATCAACAATATAGAGAGCTTCGGAAAAAAGTTAAATGAAAAAAAGTTTTGCTCAGGGATGACGTTACTCAGGGTTGTCGAAGTCTCGCCGCATAAAAGACGTTGACGGCTAGAAAAAACCCTGAGCAATCTGCTTGCTCAGGGGGAGGGCTTCAAAAATAGCTCCCAACCCTAAGCAACAAACTGCAATCGGTTAAGCTCACGGAACAGAGCACAAGCGGTATGAGAGTGCCTGCACCACCACATAAGCGAACGCCGACTCGCCGCCAATACGTAGGACGACAGGGCGCGCCATCCCCTCGAACCAGGAGCGGTTTCGTGACGCTGTGGCAGCGAAAGTAGTGTTGTACGATCTCAGCAGGCAGGGACATGTTGGTACTCGTACGAGTAGGAGAGAAACAAGCATCACGAGAGCCTCTCGGGCTGGGTCACGGCGAGGAGGATTGCCGGAGCGGGCGCCCACTCGCTGCCAAAGCGTAGAGAAATAGGGCGTGCCAGATCCTCCAACCAGTCGTCGCTTGGTAATACTGCTGTGGCGGCGAAAGCAGCACAGCATGTTCGACCTAGGCAGGCAAGATGAGGAGGGGAAATTGATGTTGTGTTCACGACGCGACGCAACGCAACTTCGTAGCTAAGCAAGAAAGGCAACCTCGAGCTGGGTGACGGCAAGGAGAACGGCGACGATGGCCGGCAATTGTGATATAGGGGTTGAGAAGTGTAGGGGGCAGGTCGCGGCGAAAGGTGGTGGAGCACCGTGCGTGGTAAATCGGCATGAAGCTCGAAGGTCGTTGCAATTCGAGCACAGGTCTTATGTATCGAGCTCATCGGAGAGCACGGCGGAGAGCCTCTGAGCACTTTATTTTTCAATTAGAAATCCTGGAAGCACACACACCCCGACCCTGAGCAACCGCCCCTGAGCATTTTTACTTTGTTTTTCATATTTTTTTCCGAAACTCACTAACGTAACGCGGGCTGTGACATGCACTGCGTTGGGTGATATTGGTCGTATACTAAGCAGGGGGGATATTAGTGGTATACTGAGCAGGGGGGATGATTGCTGTCGTGCACCGAGGAGGGGGGATGTTGGTTGTCCTCTGGCTTACGACGGAGCTGGAGATTAGGAAGTTCCATACTTGATGACGGATTATTGTAGTGGGGATATGAATGTGCTCCTGCGGAAGAATGAGTGGCGGGAAACTTGCTGTGACCCTTGCCTCACTCGATGGCTCGATGGTTCGATCATATATACCAGGTACATGAGTTTGTGTGATCATCTGGGAGTCAATCTCGTCCCGTATCCAACCTTTTAAGGCCTGTCAACGCTGTGAGAGGGTTTAACCAACATGTTTTTCAGTGTGCTTGACTATGCCTCGCGTTGGTGAGAAAAGTGCGATCAACAGGGATGTTTTCCGTTTTTTTTCTACCCAAATCTATTTGTCGAAAAATGAACCGACTGCGCGCGGAATGTTGTCGTGTCTACCGGTACCTTCCACCGTTAACCCTTCTATCACAGAAACATTTTTCTCACTCGCATTCCAAGTACTGTGTCCCCAAATCGCGGGTGCAGTTCTGAACGGGTTATTCTCTCCGTGCCTCTGCTTCATACCTGGTACCTGGTACAATTTAACGTCGGCCAAAACTCTAGAGACAGGTCGAAATCACCCCTGACCATATGTGCCTCATGACCACATGCCGCGCAACGTCGTTGCAACATCCTTAAGAACCGCCATGACCACGCGACCATACGAAGAATACTTGTTCCGATCTCCGTATGGTGTCCTACTATTAGCATTCTCTGGATGGTGTCGCGCCCTAATAAACTCACGGGTCTATGCAAAATCGCCGCAGCGGACGACTTTGCACCGTGCGGGCAATCGTTGTTCGTTCGAAATGGTTCGTTGTAAATTAAGAAGACCTGCGCGTAACTCATCTGGGTATGACACAACCTAACATGAAGCGCGGTGTTTCCTGCCTCCATCAATGGGTCAAGCTTGAGGTGAGCACGATTGTAGGTACACGAACATCTGAAACTATAAAATACAAATACAGACCGTAGAAGACCACCTGAAAATACAAAACACAAATACTTCAAACATAGAAGGTTTCTCACCGGGTACCCCAAAAGCGTGCGACGTCGCGAACGCTTTCTTTTTCCTTCACCAGATCAACACAGAGCTGACCGTCTCCATCCCTCGCATACCCGTACACTGCCGTCAAACGCCTCGAACAATGGCGGCTGAACAACGACAGAGTGTTGGCTCCTGTATCGCGCACCACAACCAAATCTCCCGGAGTCGCGCGGGGAAGACTCGAGCCGCGTGCCACGTAATCTCCCTGAAAGCACAGTGGCCCCGCCACATCTGTCAACACTAACATCCCCCCCAAAGGCTTCCCCGTTCTCCGATGCATCGACAGTCGATGGCAGAATTTCCCGGGGCAGTAGCTGGCGCGTAGGAAAAGATCAGCCCCGACGTGCGTCACTAAGGTTTGTTGGACTGTAGAAGTGGGCGATTTTCGTACCCTGTCGTCGCTGGCACTGGTGACAGATCCGTCTGTCGTCGGTTGTCTACTAGGAGGCGTATCTGTCACACCCGTCTCCTCTTCCTCGGCCGGGCTTTGTTCGGGGACGTTATGCCGGACATACTCCACCACGCTGACTGTTAGCGCGCTCTTCGCCACAAGGGCTCTACCGAATTCAGTGACGACTTTGCGCTGTGTGTTCTCGAATAGCGTGGGTGCCGATTTTCTTAACAAAGCGGCGTACTCGTTGAACGACGGCGACACCTCGTCTGAGTCGTAGTTCGCTGGCAAGCCACCGCCAATGTCCAGCAGAGCCACCCTCCCCTTGCCCACCTCCCCATCCACGGTATCCGCTATGTTACAGAGGGTGGCGATACCCTCCGTCAACTGATCGAGCGAGCAACCCTGTGACCCTACGTGGGTGTGCAAGGCGATTAGCCACGGCCATCTTCGAAACGCTTCCACTATAGCCCGGATGTTCGATGGTACGGCAGGCACCCCGAACTTGCTAGTAGGCACCGAGACGCTCAGCTCGGATATCGTACCAGCCCCAACGAGGGGGTTAACTCTGATGCCGACACGTGCAGTCGTTGCGGAAGCGTTTGCCCCTGTCGCCGCCTCCTGCCTTCGTAGAATGGCATTGATGCGATCGAGCTCGTCGAGGCTGTTAGCGTTGACCAGGGTACCTTGAGATAAGGCCACCTCTAGCTCCTCGTGGGTTTTTGCTGGCGAATCAAAGGCGACCATGTCCGCGGGACATCCATGAGCAAGGGCCATGTACAGCTCCACGAGAGAGGCCGCCTCGATGCCTAAACCAGCGTCCAAAGCCTCCTCGATCACAAACGCCAACGGACAACTCTTGATGGCTAGGCAGTGCCGCCAGTGCGGTGGAAATGCCTGCCGCACGGCGGCGAAGGCGGCGCGAAGAGCGTCAACGTCAAACACCACGGCTGAGTGGTCTCGTTCCCGCTTCTGCTGGGTGACGTTTGCTGTATCGCCTGCCACCTCGCCTGCTGCATCGCCCCCGCAGAAAATATTCAGATCCGACATGCATTTGAGGACGTCGGGGATATCTTTCTGTCGCACAGATGCCACCCTCGGTTGCCTGTCATCACGACATGACGTCGTTGACGATCTTGCGAACAAGCAGGAACGAGCCACGGCGGCAGCGCTGCTGGTGCTTCCTTCTCGTCTGCTAAAGACGGACTCGACAGAAGCTAGCACAGGTCTATCGCTATTATAAGGCATTGCCTCCTCACCGCTATAGCCAGCGTGGACAACCGCTGTCCCGCCGTCTTGATAGTCTGCGATCAGCAAGCACAAGCAAGCAAAGTGATGGGCTGAGATTTGAGCCTAAAAAAGCTGATAGTCTACGCAGCAGCGAGGAGAGCGAGACGATATTCGTAACGAAACCCAGCCTGCGCGCGCCAGCTTCAGTTGTGACGATGCACAACACACGTCACCATGCTCTGTTGCTACGGCCCGTCATGAAGTTTTCGATTCGCTACTGTCGACCTCTGCCATCTGCCACCCGCAACCCGTACACGCGCTCGTACCCGTGCTCGTACTCGGAAACTACCTAACCATCACATCATCGAATTCCGCCGCACGAAACGGATTGTGGATTTTTTCGATATCAATTTTCGATTTTCAACCTTGTGATGTTGGCCTTCGATGCCTGTACGAACTCCCTTGTGTGTTTGTTTTGCTGTGTGGGGCAGTTCGTGGTGGGGCAGAACTGATCATTGCCGTAGGGTAGGGCTACCATGACGAGCTGGACAGGGAGCCGGATTCAGGCGCTTTCGTTGCATCGGAAGGTCGGCAGCGATGGGTGGCTACCGACACGCGGTTTGATGAGCAGAGAGAACTTTCCGTTCTTTATGCTCTATGCCTGGGCTCTTCAGAAGGTCAGCTTGTACTCGTAGCTTTTCCTCACGTTGATCACGTTGGTACGTGCTGCCCGGTATGGTACCTCATGGAAGGAAGATCTAGGGCGAGACTCTGTGTAAAGTGTGGGCATTTCCTGCCTGTGGTGATTGCACGTAGATGTTGCAACTTATGATGTGCGAGGAAGGCTAAGCGTAATCAATGCCACGCAACACGCAAGGGCTTCGTCTATGAGCTTGCTTGCTCCCAGGAATAATGAACGGTGTGTCACTTCGATAGGCCTAGAGACACCTTGATAGTGAATCTTTACGGGGGTTTTGGCCGTGGCGCCTAAAGTCGACCACCCGACCGGAACCCACACCCTAGAGCCCTAACCCGAACGCTATGGGGTGACCTGTGCTTGGATGTTGTGGCTTGTGAAGGCTCTAGATTGACTCGGCAGGCTTGGATGCCGTGCTTGGAAAGACTCTATTAATAGGTTGATTCGGTCGGATCGGGATGCTGCGGTGTGGAGAGACCCTAGGTTGGTTGAGCCGCTTCTATGATTACCTTTGGCCAACCAGAGTGCGTAAATACAGCAGCTACCTTAGAAAGATTCACTATCCGTATGCCTCTACTATTAATACTGCACTTCGCTCAACTTTGTACACACTTCACATCAGATACCGTTAGTCTAACTGCTGGTACACCACTACGAGCAATTCAAAGTTCTGTTTGCAGGACTTTTTGTAAAAAAATAGAAATACACTATTAATACTAATACAGCTGTGAGGCCATCTCTTATAAGAGCGTATCCGAAACCGAAAATGAGATGCTTTTTCGGGCGGCAGAATCAGACGGGCAGAATCGGATCGACGACCCTTATAATGAAACCTGAATTTTACAGATTGTTTTTG
>JAYJMJ010000552.1:260059-278056 GCA_036873875.1 Laminaria ephemera | reverse complement strand
CGTCTTCGTATCACACTGCTGTTGACCCTGGTGCTAACTAGTACTAAGGGGAGTCGCCGACCCATATCCTTCATGAGGACATACACAACCCGTAACACGTGCGATCGGAGCATCACACACAGCTTGCAAGTATGAGTTTCGACGAAACCCTAGATCTCACAGCTGTTGTGTATTTTTAATTTTTTATAAAAAATGTGTCCGTACGTAAGTACGTACGAACGAACGTTTTGAACTCGTGTAACACAGAAACCTGATAAAAAAGACCACCATTTAGAATTTTTCTTTGGAAGTTGTCTCATACGAATGCGCACCCCCCGCTCGGAGCAAGGGAGTTAGAGAGACGAGCGCGCCCCCCGAGTCTGCTCCAACAGCAGCCCGACGCTATCGTCCGTAAGCCTGAGTCAACTACCGTCCTAACTGGCTATGTCGAGCTTTCGACGCCAGCCTACCCGAGAGACTCAAAGAACGTTATTACTTGCATAGGAACCCGACACATACGCCCGCAAAACGTGTACATACACAGCTGACGTGTACGGGCATAACGCACATATGCACATCAAATCAAATAGATGCACTCAACGTCCAATGCAATAAAGTATTACGGATACCCCTCTCTCCTACGGTTTAAGATTGCGCTAATCTGACCTTATTACGGTGCAAAACGCCACGTCTGCATAAAATCCCTAACTGTCATCACATGAATATCTGACACGCGGAAAGCTGAAGCACCACCAGCATGGGGACGTGCGTGGGTGTATTCACGATGAAAGAAGATTGCATAAGCAGAACTCCCCGCTTTATTGACTATCGTCATCACAGGAATATCAACGTTCCACAACGCAGTTTCCCGGCACGGAAAATATGCACCTCCAGAATGGAGACGTGGGTGCATATTCGTAATGACGATAAATGAAGCAGAACTCTCCTCTTTAACAACTATCATCATCACACGAATATCTGCGTTGCATAACACAGTTTCCAGGCACGGAAAAAAGACGGACCACCAGCATGGAGACGTGCGTACATATTCGCGATGACGAAAAATAAAGCAGGACTCCCCAATACCACAGTAATAACTGCATTCACTTTACACGCGTATTATTACAATAATATAAGGCGCACCCCCCCAAACAAGAGATACGCGATACTTTAGGCAAACCTAGCAGAGCGGCACTCCGCACGATACGGAGACAAACATTCCTAGCGGTTAGCTACCACCGCAACCTGCGCAATCTACCGCACCCAGGTGCTTAACCCGCGCCCCCCTAGGTACGTGAAACCAACAGCAACGGACACTCTCCCATTGTTGCTGCGACCGGTGAACTCCCTCTCCACCGACTCCCTCAAAAGCACGGGTGGGTGGGTGGCAAAATCGACCAGTATTTATCGCACCTCGACCTGTCTCGCTAACACTGCTCCATTACGTGCTTCCCTTGCTTGCCATCGACCGTGTAGACTGGTTCAAGGTGTCCTTTTAGTTATACTGGTTCGAGTACAGGTAATATCCCGCGTTGATCTTATCGGTCAACGGGCGATAGTCTTAAACTTCTTCCGTACATGCAACACCCCTTATTTTCTCGTGCCTCGATCATTATACGCTTTGCATTTTGCTTTCGAAGTTGTCTCATATTTTTGCGCACCCCCCGCTCGGAGCAACGGGGTTGGAGAGATGAGCGCGCCCCCCGAGGCTGCTCCAACTGCAGCCCCACGGTATCGTCCGCAAACCTGAGTCAAGTCCCGTCCCAACTGACTATGTTAAGCGTTTGAAGCCGGGCCCCAACGACGGGGTTGGGCTCAGCTTACGAGCGCATTTGTGTTCTTCCCCCCCACCTTCTTGCTCCACCATGGGACGCGCAATTCATGATCAAGGTCTGATGATTGTCCACCTGGCACAACAACGAGGCTTCATCACCGCTGGAATAGTTATGGACACCACTCCCCTCCGACTTGGGAGGGGGGTTAACATGCCCCAGCTCTGTACCCTGCCCCGGCTGACTCCCAGTACCCATCCCCTCCTGATCAATTTAATTTTGTACCCAGCTGGCATCCTTCCCGTGGCTACAAACGTACGCCTTGTACGCATCGGAAGCTCACCGGCCCTCCCGCTGCAACACCTCTGGTGTAGCCCCCCCCTCCGACAAGTGCGTTGCGCCTCCAATTATCTGGGAGTGTACAGAGTACTCGTCCGCACGCACGCACGCCATCGCAACTATTTCTCGCACGGCTATCGTCGCTGGATGCTGCGTCCACATGGACCATCTGCCGCCACCAATGCCATGCGCAACCAAGGGGGACGACGAGGGGAGGAAAATATAACAAGACATCAACTCGATCATGAGATCGACGGCATCGCCACCTGCTCCCACGAGCGTCGGTGGGCCCGCCTGGGCACGCGAAAGAACCGTCCCTTCTCGCAACTGATCGCCCTTAGACCACCGAAACCGAACCTCGACGCGGTCGGCAGTCGACCATTGCGCCCCAGCGAGCCGTAATTTACCGCGAAAGAAAGCCACGTCCGCCCGCCGAAAACAATACGTCTCATGAATACACGACCGGGTCTCTGCGAACATATCCGACGCGCGGCTCAAGAGACGAAACGACGCACACAACGCAAGCCACAACACGCGACCCCTGTTACCCCACGCAGCGATTAACGTCTCGCCAGCGAGCAACAAGCCCAGGACACGGGCCGACGGACGGTCGCTTGGTTGCACGCATCGGCATGCGAACGCGCATCACTTTAGAGACCGCTCACGATGACGGGGTGGTTGGTGTTGAGCTCGAAACCACGCGAAATGAGATGGAAAAACTTGATTGCCGACAAATGACTTTAAACAGTCGTCGACCGCAATTTCTTGGTGGCAGAGGCGTACGCCACGTACTCAAATAAATGCCACACGTTGGACATACCGTAACTGCAACAAGGGAGGAAAACCAGCACACCACAACGTACCCGAAGTTTACCCATGCGCCAAAATGCCCCAAATACGAGCGTTCAGTCGAGGCCTTAACGGCGTTACGCATGGGTATGATGCCAACACGGAAGTACGGAGAGACGTGCCGACGTTCCCCAGGTCCCGAACCTGCCACGGAATGTTTGGGCGAATGGCGCGCAAGTTATCACGAACGGAGTCGCGATCCCAGCGTGAGATACCATCAGCGGCAACGTTATCGATGCTTCGCACGTGCGTCGCTTCAACGTGCCACTCAGACGACAATTCGAGCACGCCGGAGAGGCGCATCAGGACACCGGAATGCGGTTCCCGTACCCCGCGACACCACCGCACCCAATGTACGGCGGCTTCGTCGTCCCCCCTTAACAACACACAGTCTCCCGTTGCGGACGGTCGCTCGGCACACGAAGGAACTACGACAAACGCCGAGACGACCATGCCCAAAAGTTGAAGGACGTTGATTGATAAGTCGTCCACGCCGTCGACGAACTAACTCGAGCCGCCAAACCGAGACTTCTCCCGGACGCTAAGATCATACCGCCAGCAAACACCGGTTTCGAAGCAGTACCCCCCTACAGTGGTTTTGGACGCGGCCGAAAACAAGGTACGTTGGGCCGGGCGCTCAAGCATATGATATCGGCGCCGACAGGGCACCGCCGCGCGCGTCAACACCTTCGTCAACAAGCCACCGCCAGAACTCGAGGTCCCCATGGATCTCGGGCACGAGGCCAACGCGCCTCCCAGGATTGGCCACCCGACCAGCTAAGTTTGCCCCAGCGGCGATGCGCGGCATCACAACCGATGCCAGGAAACGATGCACGAAGGAAGAACCGGGACGCACGGCAAACGAGACATGCATGAGGAAACCCGCGAGCTGCGACACCTGCTTCGCGGAAGCAGATGCGCGAGACGAGGGCCATTCCGCGAGAAGCGAACGAAGCTTGAGGCGCTTATGGGACGGCAGCATCACCGTTAGTGCCTCCTTGACCACAACCCACCCCAACACATCGAGACGCGTGTCCCAGTTAGTGGTTTTGCTTGCGGACAAGAGGGGTAGATCGGACGCGACATGTTCGCCCAACAAGCGAAAATGATACGACGACAGCGACTGTACCGCCTCCAGGCACCGTCGACCGTCCGGCCACCACAGCACCTGGACTACAATACCGTCGTCAACGTAGTATCTCACGAAGAGGTAACTCCCGGTATTACCGCCGTGACTGGGGACGGGTCGACAATCACTCGGACGAGACCTAACCGGAACCCCCCGCGACGGGGCGAGTTCCACATGCTCGACGACCGCCGTACCTTGCGGGGACACGACCGCGTCTTGGAACGTAGAGTAGGTGTGAGCATGTTCGAACGCAGTATCCATCAACCCCCAAAAACCGGGACTATTACCCCAACCGAATTGCAAGCGCAAATCCATAACCACGTGATCGCCTATTGCGTACCCCAAAACAGGCGCGCCAGCTGGGCCAACAAAAACTTGGCGAAAAGCGTCTTACACGTCGACGCGACAAACAAACGATTCTAGTGCGCGGATCGTGCTTCTGCCGCAAAAACACGACCCGTAACAACCAATCACTAAGAACATGACCGAGCTCGCACGGGGGGGCGGAAGAAAAATCAGTGACGTCGTTCACGCTAGACCGGCCGCCCGCGCGCAGAAACGTCAGATCGTGAATGATACGAAACGTGGGTTTGAAAACGACTGCCAGAGGCGACACACGTAGCCCCAGAATGTCGGCTGCGACATGTACATCAAACACCAAGGCCCTCCCGGGAAAAAAATCAGCGCAAATCGTTTTGTGAACAGCAACAACATGAGAGACAACGCTAGGGTGGTTACCATACGCAAGCTCTGTACTCAGATCATCCCCACGCGCAACACACACTGGAGAACTCGCCGCCAAAACGCGAACAAACTGTGCCACACCAGGAAATTTCTTGATGTCACGAAACCAATCACGAACAACATCACGATGGATATGAGAGGCGAGGCGAGATTGGCCGACAGCAGACGAAAACAAGTCAACGCTGCCGTGGCACTAGCGCAAAAGAGTGGGCCCAACGCTGGCTACCCGATCGAAGTTCGCGGAACGTGTCGACGACACTGAACGCGCAACACCATCCTGCGCGGAACACCACGCCTCGACCGCCGCACCGCGCAGCGCCCACGCACGCGCGCCGTCGGCCGCACCGAATTCGTGCACCGAGTGTACATGCAACTGCCGCGTACACCCACCAAGACTACTTCTATCCCCGCAGGCAACCGATACGCCCGCGCTGGGTGCACGTGCTGAGCCTACCGGACCATCCCGCGCGTGTTTCCCATAAGAACCTTTATCCCCGAAAGCGACGGATCCCGGAGACATAGTCGCGCGCTCGGGCCCAACGCCGCCGTCGCCAGCTAAGCCCTCCAGTGCTCGCGCCCGCAAGCCCCCCCCGACACGGCGCGCCTGCGGTGCCCCCCGTGCTCGCCCCTCCTCGGAAGGCGTCGTTGCCCGCCCTCTCCGACGGACGCCAACGGGGCCATTGTGCAATGGTTTGGACCCCCCTGGAGGGAGGGCCCGCGTATTCACCCGGAACCGACCCCGCCGCCCCCATCGCCCCGTCCGCGGCTCTCCGCGCGCACCGCGCCGGCCGTGAGAAGAGTCAGAGCCCGCAACCCACCGCCCGGTGCTGCCGAGCTGCCGCCGCCACCGTCACGCAGGGCGGTTAAAGGTGTCGCGTTCGGCGAGGTAGAGGCGTGCAGGAATTTGCGTGGCATCCGTTTGCATTTACGGTTGCTAGCGAAGATCCGGCAGACCAGGGGAACGGTCGACTTGGTTTTGCCCTTGGCTGTTGCCGATCCGGCCGGTGAGGATGTGGCCTTACGCTTGCAGGACCCGTCGTCGCCGCCCCCGCTGCCGTGCGCGCGGTTTTGAACGAGCTTGAGCACCCCCCCCCCCGCCCTTGCGGAACTCGATAGTGCGGTCGAATTTGGGCAGGGGGGGGTTATCGAACGCCGTGCCGGCAGGGGGGGGGGATAATATCAGGAATGGTGTTCAGCGAGGCGCGCATAAGCTTGCCAGACCACGTGCGAATGTTACCGTTGACCATGTCGCACATCACGACCTGCGCTCGCTCGTCTGACATCAAATCGTAATGTTGGAAGGTGTGTGTGCGCAGGCTCGAAATATCACTCCCGAAGACAATGCTGAGGCCAGTTACCCGAGCCAGACTCGAAAGATCGTTGTCGCTCCCGGGCAGCAGCCCAGCGGACAGAACAGCCACAACAGCTACTCCCAGAAGTCCAACGCGATCGCCGCACATAAGCTGACGGCTGACCACTCTCTCCACGCGAGGCCCAAACAGCGCCACGTCATAATCGCCACAAGATCGTAGCTGTGAGGCCACGGCCACCGTTACGTGGGTGGATTCCCCCACGAAAGACTGCTGGTGTGCAGGAGAATCACCGAGGTTCGGGGGAATACGGCCCCGAGTAATTCACAGCTTCTGCGATGTGGAAACGTTTTTGGAGAGGGCCGTTACGTCGCTGAGCTGGGCCTTTTGCCGCTGCCGATCGTGTGCGTCAACGTCATCTCGCGATGCAGCCACCGGACAGGAGTGGTTCTCGATGAACTGGTTGAAGACGGCCTCGAACTGAGCGATCTGGTCAGTTCAGGCTCTCGCCAACACTCGCGTAGGGGTGAAGTCTTCCGACATAGCGGCCAGCCTCGAGTCGATGTTCGCATTGACCCGCGCGAACCCCGCTTCAACCTGCCCCGCCAATTTTGTAAGGTCAGCGTAAGTAACCGCCGCATCGGCCGCAGGCTCCATGGAAGAGGACCCAGAGCCCGCGAACGCTGCGTCGGCTCGGGCACGCAGAGTAGCCTCCGCTTGGTCCTAAGCGCTAGCGGCGGAGCGAGCCGCTGCCTCCGTCGAGTTATACATCGGCAATTTCGCAGAACCCCAAACTCTCACCTACTCACAGCGGCAGCACACAGCAGCAGACCCAGCGAACCGCAGCAGCAGCAACCGAAGACAGAAACGAACCCCCCCGAGACCCCACAGAACGAATTAAGCAGGTGAACATCGACCAGCCTTTATCACACCTCGACCTGTCTCGCTAACACTGCTCCACTGCGTGCTTTACTTTCATGCCAGCGACCGTGTAGACTGGTTCAAGGTACCTTAATAATACGCATAAAAAATATCGGAAAATATATATCGGAAACCGTATCGGGAATGTATCGGAAAAAGCATATATCGGACAAAATATATTGGAAAAAAAATCGAAGTACGAGTTCTCGAAACACGAATCAGGATACCAAAAAACTTAAAAACTAGCGAGATTCATTGAAAGAAAAAAAAAAAAAATGATAACTGAAGAAAATCGGGGGGGAAGTGGAAATATAAAAAAAATATCCGAAACTCGACTCGGAATCGAAAAAGAGTCGAAGCTGAGCGAGCAAATCGTGAAAGACGCAAAATAACAACGAAAGGAAGGGAAAACGAAGAGAAGCGAGAAAAGAGAACTCGAAGAACGCGAAGAAAGCAAAGAACGCAAATAAACCCGGTAATGTTTATCGGAGAACGTGTGTTAGGCAGGCGTGTTCGAAGTGGGAGCGCTGAGAGCGAAGACGGTTCTTGTAATAAAGTGATTAAGGTTTTTGAAAAAAACGGAGAAAAATGTAAATATTACAAGGCGCTTCAGTCCGCGGCTGGCATCCGCCCGCTACGCTTGCTCAGATAGAGTAAAATGTGAAGCGGACAGAGGTTCATGGTTTGGTGCAACTTGCGACTTGAAAATTCCAAGAGCTCAACGCTCCAGGAAAATAACCCGGACGTCGCATTCGCGCATGCATCACGTCATCCGTACGAAAGAGGTAGACGGAACGGAGATAAGATTAGTACTTGTGTTGAATCTTAATGAGTTGCGAATAAATGCAACTCTTTGCGCATCACCAGCTAGCTGTTGCAGCTTGTGGTCTTATACGTTTCCTGGATCGTAAGATTTCGATGTATCCGCATGTTTTCAAACCGTGGCGAGCTGCTGTAGGAGGTGCTCTACGACATGATGTTGGTCACGGCGAGCTGTAGAAGATGCTCGACGACATGACGTGGGTCGCGCTATATATCGCAACGTACTACGTGTTTTGCTCCGTTGTGCTGGGCTGATTGCGCTGTGCTGTGCTTGGAGTAGTAGTAGTAGTAGATCATCGACGACGAAAAAATATGCTAGCTCAGGGGCTGGGTGTTCTTGCTGTGTGATTTGAGCAGAAAGAAAGAGATAGATAGAAGCATAATTATACGTGTACCCTGGTATTGTACGTACGTACCTCAACCTACCTCGTACTGGTACGTACAATGAAAAGAAGGGACACGTAAAAAATTAGGAAAATACACCGAGCTGTAAATGTTCGACGACGACACAACAACAAATATGCGGATCTCTCCAACACTGACTGATCGTACTTCAATTGTTCCTTGCGTTGTCGCGGGGCAGCTACATAGTACTACGTGTGCTTTGATGCGTTGAGGGCTTCGTGCGCTGTGCTGTGAGTTTCTGTTCTTATGGGGGATATTATAGCTATGGGTGGGTGTGTTTTCTTTTTGTGATTTGAGCAGAAGAAGCAGATGTAGGTGCAAAATAAACGTGTCGTCTACAAACTGAACGTATCATGATACGGGCAAAATTACCGTGCACGTACGTACTACGTATTCGTACGTACAAACTTTGTGTACTCGTATGACACAGAAACATGATAAAAACGCCCACGTTATTTAAAATATCGGAAAACATATCGGAAATATATCGGGAATATACGTATACTTCGGAAATATTACAGACATGATTCAGTGTGTATGCCGACCATTTTCTCCAATAAGAGGTACGGTACCCTCGCAGGTTCGGGTGATTCGAACTGGGGTATGCTTCAGAATGTTCGGTTTTGATTGCCCACCAACGTCCCCGTCCTAAATATTTACATCCGTGCAAGATTTTGGGTTTGGCTCTATCGTCTTTTCGTCTAAGTATGCATCCAATTAGCACGTCTGTTGTAAACACGTTGTATCTGCTAAATGTCTGGTCCATTCTCGCAGAACCTCACACTGTCGAAACTCATATCCCTGGCTACAACCCCCCCCCCCTCCACTACCGTGCAAAATCTTTATTGCTTCCCCAAGAGGTGTTCGGAATCGACGTGGACGCATACTACCATAGGGGTGCGCCTGAATTTTCCGAGGCTCCTCACTGCAGGACCTCGCTACAACACACAGAAACTGACATGTACAGGCCACGAAACTGCAACCGGATGACCGGTCTCATGCCCCAGGCATACACGGAACAATATTGCCAATAACGCAAATGGTATCCCAGCGATGTTGGGTGTTTCTTCGGTCGAGGAGCCCTGTCAGCAAAAGAACGTCTGGCCCTAAAGTGCTACCGCTATCGTAGCACTTGTTTTCCCTCGTCGACTCCCGTCGAAATATGCGTACACACGCTAGGAGCGTTCTGCGTGTCATGTTTTGAACAAGATATAGCCTCTCGGGGGCTCGACAAAGCGAAACCAACCATCGTAGTTACCAAGTTAACCACTCGATCATCGACGACGCCGGACAATTCAAGCCGCATAGAAGCCATACCGCACCGCACCGTACCTTAAACAAATAAACAGCAAATTATGAAAAACAAATCACACTGAATCAGGTACAAAAACATCTACACCACGCCGAAGGGTACCTAGATACTTGGAAACTAGAAAGAGCTCACCGCATTGCGGTTCTACGCCATGAAAATCTTACATTTTCCAGTACATGTGTTTCATGTCGTCTGGAATGACTGCCCCCATTGAACTGCTGGCATTGGTATGCTATTTCCGGCTGACACGCGCTGGAGAAATCAGGACGGGTCCAGTACCCTAGATTTCAATGCGACACAAAGCCATGTCCAATAGACTAGGAAATCACGAAGAACTGACGCTATAACCCAGAATATCACCCTACGCCTGTCTCGCAGTACATCGACGGCAGGCTTAACAAACGCTCCGAATCTCTTTCCCATGAAATCTATGTCCGCCACCATGAAAATTGCAGCCAACAAAAAACACGGAAAGGATATGTAGGCAATTATCGTTAGAATGTGTGGGGCGTTGTTCCATTCGCATCCACCCCCGTGCCAAGAACAGAACAAGACGTACATAACTGAGATGCTCCAGTACCCAAGGCCCCATCCAACCAGTAGAGAAGACACACCACAATCCACACAGATGCCCCAGCTCTGTCCAGACCGGCTTGCTTCGGACAAACCATGCGATGTTTGTACGACCTCCCCGCGGAGATGCATTTTGACACAATAACACAATGCTTTCATTGCAAGCCCGGTGGCAAGCAACACGTTTATATACACCAAGGCCAACAGGTTGTCCGTTATTTCCATGTGGGCATCCGTGCCTTCTGGTGTAGTTGGAATAAAGTAAATTGCAACAGGAAATCCATAACCAGGCTGGAGCATAAAGAACCAACTGACGAATGCGTGAGCAAGCCACATGCCCATAGCTACAGAGAAACAAGGCTTCTCGAAAAAACGTTCTCCTGCTTTTACCAAGGTTGCCCATATACCGTCAACGGAACTTGTGACCATTAAACGAAACGTTGGTTCTCTTCCGATTTGGCGTACTTCACCAAGCCGGTCGCAAACATTTTGCAGAGCGGAACTCAGTAAAACAGAGGACAGAGTCACGGCCGCCGGATTGATCCCCCAAACAAACCAGGAGGGGAACGTTTCCAGAACACCATTATCCTCCTCCAGTAACTGCGACGCATCTCCGAAGTAGATTACTGCGATTAGGGCCAGGGCGAAGCTGACCCCGATAGACTCTATCGCCCAGAACAGGCGCTATTTCTGAGGAATTGTCCCCAAAAACATGAGCGCTTTCTCATCCTGGGCCGGAAACGACAATTTGAATCGGGAATATTACAACGTTGTTGGCCAGTTGTCAGCAGTTTGTTTCAGCGACAAGTAAATACGGCTCGGACAACGAATATGACAAAAGCATATGTGATACTAGGGATGTAGGCCGCCCTTCCGCCCCAATGAAGGACGGGCCATATGTCGGAACTATCGACAGATCAAAGGGTTATCGAAATACTACAATACTCAACAATATCTAGGGTTGATAACACTGAGACTGCATCTTCCAATGGTTTTAGCTTGGATTATGTGTGGTATTGCGAACCTGGCTGGACAGCGATCTGGGCCATCGCGAGCAGCAGATTCAACGGAATATGCTTCGGTTTGTTGTCGTCATCTGCCATGGTCCTTGCGTGGGCGAAGGAAAACAACCATGGCGGGGACGGTCGACCGTCGCTTCCGGCGACTTTGCGATATGCAATTGTCAGCATGTACACCAAAGGGTAAATATTTTCGTAGGTACCTGTTGTCCTGTATCTGGTACATAGGTACAACAGTGCTCCCCATCACTATCATACTGGATAAAAAAACTAGCTGATGTGATTTCAGAACGTACTAGTGCTGTGCGTATGCATATTCTATGTACCGGCAGTCTGGGTTTGATGACGCTGTGTGAACTCTCTGTCTTGCGATCAACTGCTGCCTGCTGCCTGCTGCCCGCTGCTGCTCTGGTGTGCTACGATCCTCTGAGTTTACATATAATCCTTGAAGGATCGATAGTGGACTTACGCCATATGAGTATAAACCTCAAACGGTCTTTAAATCGCTTATCGCTCTCTGCCTCATATTCATGTCCCGCATACGTATTTTCTGCTGTCTTCGCTTCTTGATGGAAATTTCTTTCTTTTCGCTGGTAAGAGTTCCTCTATTTTTTTGGTACGACTCTCGTAAACTGAACTGTAGTGTAATTTATTACTGGGCTACGATATTCTCGACTAGCGCTGACGCTGCAGCTCTGCGCTGCTATCAGCACGACTAGTGCTGCTAATTTTGATATGTGGGGTTTCTGCTGCTGCACGCATGCAATAGTACCCCAATCTTACGGTATTACCGACTGCTGGCGGAGCATCCTGCCTGCTGTTGTTGTTGCATGTGCTGCTGCTATTCTGCTGCGTATGCAGCGGCACTACACTATAGCTGGTACGTGCTATTTTTACATTGAACGTACATATGTAGCACTTGGCAGTAGCAGCAGTACGAGTGCTCGTTGCGCTGTACGCGTACAAGCATAAAATGTCTCCGTGCTAATATCGGATCAATACACAGATCCAATACGGTTAAAAACATTTACTTCCGGGGCTCATACATTATTGCCCCAAATAGCTAAGACTACCGCCAACGACGGATATGGCACGTACTGCATGATAACCCGTTGATTATTTAGTTCCTTATTATGGCCCAATCGCCATTGGGGCGGAGGGGTCGTCTCTACTCCCCACAGTACGTATAGTTAACGACAGGTGTTCTTGTAGCTTTTGGGGGGAATGTGGCAGTGCCGCGGAAGAAAGTGTTGCATCCCAAATTCAAATTGTGGGGGGTGAACAGAATAAGCCGGCCAGCAAGTACAACCTAATCGAAACAAGCCTCGAAAGCTTACATAATGCGATAACAACTGACAACAAGCGTCGTGACACAGACTGCGATATATATGGGAAATACGTGGTGTAACGGTTGCCGCTGTGCCCGATTTCCTCATACAAATAAATATCATAGCGTCGAATCGACAGGCAGCTTGACGTTATCGTCGATTATTGTCTTATTCGTCGGGTGATGCTGTAGTAGCAGCCCAAGCACGCACTAGAACACCAGAAGACAACACACAGCCTAGAAACACAGTTTGTTCCGGTGTATTTTAGACGCAGCCATACTGTGAGTAGACAAGTACTAGCACCTACTGCAGTGTAATGTTGCGATCTACGATACGGTATGTTACATACGTACAGCACGGCGGCCGCTTTTTGTATGGGTACGAGTATGCATTTAGTGTATTCCGCTTGGTCTACTTTTGGAGTGGCGTGTGTGACCAGTACGAAAGAAATATACCAACCATAGAGGTATAAGAAGAGTACCACACCGACTGATGCTATTGTACAGCTGTGGAACATCTCAATGTCTTCTGTCCTGATTGCCCGTCGTGTTCTCATACTCGTATGGCACAAGGCTCGTCCGAGAACGGTATGACACAGGTGCGCGTTTGACAAGTATAATACAACCGGGATGGTAAGCATGCTACAGTATAGACGCCAGGTATACAAGTACGAGTACGCCAATGCAAAAAAGTTCCAAGCGTACCACCGCTATCTCCAGCGACGGGTTTTCAAAGGTGTGGGGAAACAAACGGGCGACCCGCGGGCCTATATTGCTCATGGATGTTTATCGAATACGGAGGCATATTCGTATCCTTGATTTTATTAGCGTGTTTAAGGCCAGAGTAGACAACAGGCATGCTAATCTCGTGGTCGCGTAGTTCGAGGGCTCATAAGCCCCTGCACTAAATTTAGATGAAGGCAACAAATGTGTTCGGAATAAACTGTACACGCGTGTGATCAATAAGGTGAAGGAGCCATGATTAGCAGTACTCACCAAATCAGCGACGAAGATAACTGTTACGGCATTGAGCACCACCGAGGCACTGTCGTCCGAAGTTAACGATACCACCGTCATGGCCGCGCTCATCATAATCCCATACACGGCGAGGAGACCAACGCCAAATAGACGTTGTCCGGCACATGATCCGTCCACCATCAGCGAAAAGCCAGAGCGCATATCGTGGGTGGTTGAAGCGACGAGCAGGTACATGGCTCCAGTTACTGACGGCAATAGGTAGCTGGATGCATCGCCATCGTCACCAGCGCTATCGGCGTCAGAACTCGGATTGTCTCTAGCCAGAACGATAAGCATCGTGTACGTGAATGCCTGCATCTGAACATATTTCGTTCGGGGTCATCGTTGTGCGTGCGTCCTGTTATTTTCACGTTTAATCGTCAGTCACAGTCTAGTGGGCTCAATATATTACGACATACATACAATCAAACCCGCCACATTGAGGTTCAACAGTGTCAAGGCGTCGGCGCCGGCACGTCTATCTTTACATTGCAGTGGGCTTTGTTCTGAGCAAGGTAAGCTCGATAAGCACCGGTTAGAGACAGCCCCATCCCCGATTCGAGGGCGGAAGACATGTAAAAGCGTTTCAAATGAAGTGACAATATGTTTATTGTTTGAACGGGGAAGTAAATACACGCTACATAAACGTGGTGAACGGGTCTGGTTTCAACCTCCGTTGCTATTTCACCCTCCGTTCAGCCACACTCCGTTCCGCGTTCAAAAACCATAAATACTGCACGAACGTTTGGATGGTCATTTCCTGTGCAAGTTTGGGCCTCCTTACAAATAACACAAGCCAACCGATGAGCCTGTCGGAAAGCTTTATCTCGTCGTCTTTATCGTCCGCCTTCTCGCCGCACGCCCATATGTAAATGGAATCTGATAGATGACGTTGCATCCAGGCTGAATCGGTTCCAGCATCGATCGTTTCATCCTCGTAGACTGCGCGGAGAACATGCGGAAAAGAGGTTGTACGTGACAGATTCAACGGTACAACACATCACGGCGTCTTACAAACAGGGCAATATAAGGTCGGAGTCGAAACCTGGCAGCTCTTGCATAGAGCTTACGACGTTTTCGAGAAATCCATTCATTGCTCAAATACTCGGTGTTCGAGATGTTTCATTGATGAACACACGCACACACAATCCGTTGCACCGCCACCCTGATCGCACCGGGCCCTGATCCTACGCGGCGCCTGATCCCACCGGGACCTGATCCCATTTGGAACGTGTAGAAACATATTCAGCCGTCCGAAGGAGCCCCGGAAGCCGAGAGCGCGAAGCACGAACAGTCTTCCCCAGTTTCAAATCGTTGCAAATCGAGGGTCGGTCACGTAGCCAGCAATCGTTTCTCGAAAAAGTGGTAAGTAGGGTACCCTCGGCAACACAACCGTCGTAGGTACTATACCAAGTAGTAGTGCCACTGGAAAGGATCGGAAAGATATACGTTTATTTTAGATCGCTTTTTCGTGTAAACATTCGTCAAATCTATTTTCGACACAGCAGTTATACATTTGGAGATGTGGCCGTTTGCAGTTCGAACATATCACTACTGTTGTACACGGCCTGAGGCGAAATCGACATTGGATTGCAGATGTCAGTATCACGAGTTCGTGGTTTACAACGGCCCGACTTCGCCATACACTCATTTATTTCGACCATACGTGTGGTTTCCATTTTCCACAAGTTCCAACGTTTGCCGAAAGCAGCAGTAGAGCAAGACGCTCACCTTGTTGGCCACAACGCATAGTGCAGTTCGCCGCCTTCCGGCTTCACAACTGTGCGCCCAAGAGGATTTTCAGCTACTGGACGGGGCAACGCCGGGGAAAGGATTCGTTGGAAAAGGGGTGATGAAAATGGTGATTGTTTCCGATCTATGCATAAATATAGAGGGTTGATTCTATGCCAGCGTTCGTTTCTCATAGAAAACCAGGACCGTAGGCGTAGTAAAACCGAATGGGATCACAATTGCACAACGTGTCCAGCGCAGTCCGTGCCTGCCACATTGACAACGCCAAAACAAACGGCAAACAGTCAGGGCCTGGTGGGAAAAATATTATCATTAACATTGACTGGCTGCCGATAAAAGCGGAAATACATATATTGGATGAACATCGACATCCGTTTCGAATCCCTAACCATACGCGGCATAGTTGTGTTCTCGTACCAGGGCTTAGAAGAGACAACACCTCCGCCAACGGGTCGTGCGAAAGGTCATTGGGTGTAACACCTCCTGCGAAGTGAGCTGTGTGACTTAAACCTGCCACGAAGTATTCTTGAACAATGCACAAGTTGAAATATATTTTATGCTGCTTCGAAGTACGATATTTGACAAGTCCCAAAAGACTTTTTCGGGAATCCCCGATCGTAAAAGACGCCGAAATAATAGCGTCTAGATCCAGGAGCCTCTGACATTAGAAAGCACCAAACCTATATTGTCTTTAGCGCGCTCGAAGTCGAAGCATGCACTGTGGCCACCGCATCGAATGTTGTGTTCTAGCGATGCCTGATAATCTCCGTGTCAAGTGCGCATGCCTGCTGCCACCGTACAATAGAGGCGCTTCCTATCAGTACAACAATATTGGTACGAAGTCTGTTGTTTTGATACTACTGTATTGAACATCCGCACAGCTAAGGGTTGATACGGACCCCAACGCCTGTACTAAAGTGGTGATGGCATGGAAGGCTGCATATCGTTTCCCCCCGTTCTGTACGAAGTCATTTCAAGTCGATCAACGTTTATATCTTGCTGACAAGGGTCTGTACAAGAAATACTCGGGGTTGCCTCAGCTGGCAGATGCAGTCTCCTTATCAGGCCTTGGCCAGAAAATACTTGCCATGCTACTGATAGACAACAATGAAACGAGAACGGCATTGGGCATCTGTCAGGCAAACACTTATGTGATTTATAGGGTGTAGTTCGCAATGCCGTCGACCGAAAACTCCAAGATAGGGTAGCAAGAAACGATCAACAAAGCGATTCAAATAGCTGGACACTTAATCCAGGTTTCGAGAGGGTCGCTTTCAAAATTAGTTTACGGCCAGCTATTCGTAGCTGAAAATGTTTTCGCAGTGCTTTGATCAAGCTCCTAGAACCAATAGACTCACCAGAAAGACGAATGTCGAACAAATGACGAGCGAGATCAACGTGACACAGCCAAAGGGTGTTTCACCCCGATGGTGAAAGGAGACTCCCAAGGGAGAATGCACGTACTAATACTTCTGCGGCTGGGCCGTCGGTGGTAAGTGGTACTACTAGTCGTATTTGCAGGTATCATGTCGACACCGTGTTGAGCCATTCGCTGTACGAAACGTATGGTGTGCGACGCGTGGTGACCACAACGCAGGGGTTGCGTGAAATTCAGAGGGGGCATATCGATCTTAGATATTTATATTTAGAATCGGGTTGATCTGTTGTTTCCGGGCAAGTAAGTGTGGTTAGCGGCCCACTTGACAAACTCTGTCTTACCACCACACACATAGATTAATCTCATGCAAACTTGTATGCTCTATTGCACGTACACTACCATGTAGTGTTTTTTTTCTTGTGGGCTATGACGGACGTTTCTGTAGCATTAATTCTCGTACTTCGAAGTATACTTTTTGTGGTAGCTGTCGTTCTTGCATACTTTTTGTTGTACCTGTCGTTCTTGTGTATCTATTGTGTTGTGGTGTTGTGTTGTGTTGTGTTGTGTTGTGTTGTGTTGTGTTGTGTTGTGTTGTGTTGTGTTGTGTTGTGCTGGGTTGTGTTGTGTTGTGTTGTTGTGTTGTTTAATGTTGTGTTGCGTTATTGTTGTGGTTACTGTTGTGGTAGTTCTGTTGTTCGTGATGTTGTTGTTGGTGGTGGTGATGGTCGGGTAATGTTGATATGGTTTGGTGTTAGTGCGTTTGTTGTGCTTCTAGCCTCACCCTGGACAATAGACAATAGTCAAACTGTCTATAAACAGTTTCCTCTTGCAGTAGACCGCCAATTGTGTTATCAAATTCCAAATAACTGAAACGACTTAAACTCTACTGTCCAGACAAATTGATATTAACAGGCACCCACCTGCCCTATTGGTCATCATCGAAGTTCTGTTAATAACCACCTACCTATATCAGTGATGGAATCAATTTCTATTGTTAATAGTAGCCGCCCACGAAACGCTATTGTTGAAACAATAGACTATTTCAATTTACTACCCGGTTGAACACATAATAGACTGTTGCAGTGTATTGGCCCGCCAATTGCCGGTCCAGTTCCAATTAATGGGCAGTCTCCGAATCAAATTGTGCTGGCCATTCCATTTAATAGGTGGTGTTCTAAATTAATTGTCTTTATAGTTCCAGTTAATAGACGGCCTACTAAATCAGCTGTCCATACAATTCCAGTTGATGGGCAGGATGCCAAATCATTTGTTCTTACAATTCTAGTTTGTAGACGGCATCCCAAATCAATTGTTCTGACAATTCCAGGATACCAAATATATCCTCCCCT
>JAYJMJ010000552.1:205997-219871 GCA_036873875.1 Laminaria ephemera | reverse complement strand
GGTCCGAATCTGAAAAAAATTGAGTGTGGGTCGTGGGTCATGGATTTTTTTTCCTGTGCACCCCGGTACAAGCCGCAAAAAAAGAAAATTGACCACGAAATAAAACGCCACCACCTTTCATTGCCACTACTCAGCATTCCCAACCCTCGTCGATTTCCATCGAATTTTGCTAGTAGACGCCAAGAAAATATCTATTTAGCAAAACAAGTCAAATTAACAAAGACTTCTTCAAAGTATACCAGGTAGACTACAGACAGCAGCAATTCGAGGTTTGTTCAAAACATAGAAGGCATTATTAACACCTCGATTTCCAACCCTGTAGACGAAATGATTCATACGGTCTTCTCGTGATCGAAATCGCTGGAGACCATGATCCAATTCAGAGTGAAGTGCTCGGCCACGTTGCTGCCGCCAAAACGCTTGGTTGAAACAACTTCCAAACAAAGGTGATTTCCTCTAATAAAGCCGCCCACTGGACTCCGTCAATCCCCTGTTGCAAGAAGCCACCGAACTCCAGATCAACCACCGAGTCCGGCCAAGCCACCACCTCCGCATTTACTCTGTCGTCTCTGTAGTGGAGCCTACCATGTCCTCAACGTCGACAAGAGAGCGCATACAGCGCATACAGCGAGTTCAAACCACACGGCTGACAACAGGTCCCACTCAACGCTCCGCACTCGGATGCGCGGCACGCTCGTCTCATGACTCGGGCCGTGATCTTCGGAGTGAGCTTCGCCAGCAGCCACCATCGGAAGTAGGGGGAGGATGTTGTCGACCACGACCAGTTTCGTGCGTGGCAACCTTGGTACAGCTGCACACACTTCTTGCGACGACGTTTCCTGTAGTAGCTGCTTCGTGGACGTGTACCACTGGTTCCCATCCGTGGTATCCACGACAACTGGTAGGGCGGCCTCCACTATCCCGGCCATGCTGACGGAGGCTTTATAATTGTGCCGCGACGCCATTCATTGCACGAAGCAAACAAATATATTTTTTATAAAAATATTTCAAATCTGTCAGCTGTGAAAACAAATATATTTTCAATGAACGAAATACCAGGTGGTTATTTTCTGCTTTTGTCCCCCTCCATAAAGGATTACCAGTATCATATTATTATACGCTCGTTTGTACGTACTCGTGGTACGATATGACAGCAGGTTGACATATTCGCACTGCTGTACTGCTGCTGTTGAATCAAACGCTCGGTCGCACGTACTCGCGGTATGATATGCTAGGTTGACAGATGGAGATTCAAGAAGGCCGCCAGATATATAGGTACTACAACTGAAGACACACATACAGTAGGTGACGCATAACTTGAGTAGCCAGAGATAGGTGTACCCGGTTATTTTCAACCAACAACAGGCTTCCTGCAATAACGATTAAAGAAAAAAAAAAGGGTGGAAATTGGCTCTAGGCGGAAAAATTTTGGGTTGGAAATGACTTGGAAAATGAATGGGATATGACGACCTGTCTTTATGTCTCTATAGTTATATCCCGTATAAAAACAAAGCAAGAAACCGCGTATAACAGGTTCACATGAGAACACCGAGATATCGCGGGACACAGCGCCTGCCACAGGACTCCGCGGACACGCCAGACGGCCACTGCCACACACAAGCACTCTCCCGACAAGACCCTGGGTTCCTAGACGACGATCTGCGGGCTCGGCGACAGCTGGCGAGCTGATTGCTGACGACAAGTTGGAAAAAAAACGAGCGGAAAAACACGTAGCCAATTTATACTCTGTAATAGAGACAATCCGAGCTGTGGGCTTCAAAAGAGCAGCCGAAAAATAAGACCCTTCTCTCTCGTCACATCGAGCGATGTACTCTGCGAATGATCCAGCCGAGCCTACGGCAGGGCTCTACGGACACAACAGGTGGCCTCTACTACATCCAAGCGCTCTCCCGGCCAGACCTCGAGCTTGTGAGAACCCGGCTTTGGCGTTACAAGCTGTGTGGGGTGTTGCTCTGTCATCCAGGAAAAAAAAAATGTGTTTTTTTTGGTCGCTGTGGTCTGTGTCGGGGGTCGGGGGGTTTTCTGGTCGCTGTGATGTTTTCGAACAGCTCTTGCAGAGGCGTCTTATAGCCCCAATACAAGGTTTGGGGTAGATCTATAATCTCATTTGTTTCTTTGCTTCGAATATCCGCATCTTCGATCCCCTTTCCTATGTTTGTTTGTTTGTTTGTTGTTGTTGGCACGTTTTATTCGTCGTGTGATTTGCGTCTACCACTATTCAGGGTGGGCTAATGTTATAGAGCATCGTACGGCATACTATGTACAAAGATGCTCAGGGTTCGTAGAAGATGTGGCGTCACACTTTCTCATCAACTCACTTCTTCGTTTACTTTGTGTTTCCTGTGCTGTGTTTTGGCCACTGAGCTACCAACGGAGATAAATGAGACAACAAGAACTTAACCAAGGAGGAGAGCGTAACTACCCAGCACCAACGTCCCTGTGTCCCCGCCAGGGCCACCTCTTTACAGACTGTTACAGTGCTGGGTATCGAACGAAAGTCGAGTTCGTTACGATATCGATAAACAAACCTACTCGTACGATTAGAACCCCCTGACAGTACGGAGCAGGTACCTGGTAGTGGTTTACAGTAACAACTGTTGTACCTGGTACACAGTCAGGTAGTGGTTTACAGTATACTATTGTACCTGGTGCAACGGCGTAGTAGTACGTAGTAGTAATACTGGGCGTCGGCCTCGATGAATCAAGTTCGATGCGATATTGGTAAAAGCATTCGAGGTCGATACGATATCGATAGACGGAATCGGTTTTGATATGATATATTATGTCGATAAACAAAAATGAATTCGATATGATATCGATAACGGAATCGACTTGAATACGATATTGATACAGCAAACCATGAAGTCTCCAACACCGTCAAAAGGACGGCGGTGCTCCAGGAGGTGGTCAAATGCGTGCCAGCGCGTACGTCGTTTGTGGCGGAATGTTATGGTGCGAGACCAGCCGACGTACTATTCCGGATAAACTCCGGGGAGACCTGGGCGGTCGCTTGGTCGAGTGGGGTCCAGCAGGGGGACCCTATGGGGCCGGCGATGTTCCTCCTTGCATTGCGGCCCGGGCTGGAACGCTTCCGCGAGGAGTTTAATGGAGAGGGAGTGGAAGTGTAAGCCTTCGTAATATGGATCATATATATCTCGGCCTTGCGGGGTTCGCGGTCAGAACGGTTAGAGTTATTGCCTTCCTCCGGCGCCAGCTAGAAAACGTCGACATCGGGGCCAACCCCGCCAAGATCGTGGTGCTACCGCCGAAAGGACACGCCCCGACCGCATCACTGGACACAGAGGGTGGAGATGGTGAGCGTACCGATTGGTAAAAGGATGTACGTAGTTGGGCGCGCGGTGGAGGTTGTGAGGGACGGCGGCGCAGACCGCCTGGGGCGCTCCGTCGCTGACATGCCGGACAAGCAAGCGGCGGCCCCCATCGCCGTCGAATCCCTCAGGGCAGTGTACAAGCTACCTGAGCGTGTCTTAGGCATGAGTTTTCTCCTTTAAGCATGCAGGAGGGCAGGGGGGGGCGTAGTGGACATGAAAATCATCCTCGAGCCACTGGGAGCGGCGGAGGTGCAATCATTCTTCTAGGAAAAGGTGCCCGGGTGACCAGCTGGCATTACAGCCGCATCAGCCAGCCCAAGCGCGCCTCTCGATGGAGGTGGGAGGGTTAGGGTTGACGTCGACGGGAGCGAGGACGATGTCCGCTGCTATTGGAAGCAGGGTCGAAATAATACCGCAGGTTCTGGCGGACACTACCGGCCCATTGGGAGACAGAGTGAGGAGTGGGCTCCATGAATCGAGCATCACTGCCCAGCGCGGAACGGGCCTGAGGGAAAGTGTGGGCACATAGGGGGTGCCAAAAGAAGCGATAGCCGGCATGTCGCCGAATCTTGGCTGGAATATGGGGCCTCGATCCATAGAGGAGGACGCCACCCCAAGGCCCCCGGAGGGCGACATGCTGGCGCCGTTCGACGCGGTCGCTACTGACTCCCGGAAAGTCCAAAACCTTGAGCAAGCTCGTCAACCGGGGCCGCCACGCCGCGTCCGCAGCTTCTCTGGGCCAGCTGCCAGAGACGGCTCGCCCACCAGAACCGGAAAACCCGCTAGCGGGGATGGAGGCAAGAACCCCGCCAAGACTCGCTACAGGAGTCCCCAGGGGGCTGGAGCTACGGCCTGTCTTCGTTCGCGGCAAACGGACTCGCCCCGAGCACACCCACCTCAGAGTAAGTGGGGATAGGAAGACGGATGGCGAGGTGCCCCTGCTACGACGCAGTCGATGTGAACACGCGACTCGCGCGCATCTGCCCCAGAGTTGAAGCACAGATGGACCAGCACCAGCCGCCACTCCCCATCTCCCGCACAGCCTCAAATTACTTGAGATCCCTCACCAGGTAGAAAGTGGGGAGCCCTTCACGGCGGCTGGGTGCCTGAAGATAGATATCGTTATCAGGAGAGGAGGTCTTCAAGATGCGCCGAACCCGGAGTACCGCGACAAGGCCATTCTACTACAGTAGATGTATCCTACCAGATGTAACACGCGCGGACCCGCCAGCATCGGGGTACCTGCATGACGGCAGCGTTGACCACGATGGGCGATGGATCAGCTGCCTCGACCTCCGAGGCACGCAAGCACCAACACTACGCTCGTCCGGGGCAATTGTCCGTCGACGAGCGCAGCCACAAACTGGCCACGTTCGCTGTGGAAAGCTTTAGGCGTCTTGAGGGACAAGGTAGCATCTTCGTCGATAAGCTAGCGGCAGCTATAGCGGGCAAGGGATGGGGAGTCCCTTGCTAGAAAACGAATCAGCAGGGGGCATCTCTTGTAGACGTACAACGTACAGTACGTACATCGCCTGTTAAAGTCACTCGTACAACCGTCCAACCTTAAAAAAGAACAGCTCCAATAACAGAGAAAAGCAGGCCAACGCCATTTAATGGCGCTGCGCTACGTTTTACATTCCAATCTACAAAGGAATAGCGTGACAGATGCCTTCCGTCTTCCATATCGGCAAACTCTCATCCGGCGAGCGAAACTATCACATTGTTGATGGTCCGTCGCTGCTATTAATAGTGCTGCCGTCAATCGACGCCGACGAATCTCCTTGAGGCGCGGGGATGTCCTGCCGAACGGGGAAAAAAAGCGTTAAAAAACATCAACACCAGGCAGGATAAAGCGAATAAAGTAAGGCCATCCAGGCAAAGTTTTCGCCGTTCCATATGTGCGAGTACAGTCTATATTCGTGAGGGCTGTTCTTAAGAGTTTACTCTTCGGCTCTCCCTCTGGGGAATAGAAATTTCGAAGCAAATTATTTTTTTAAGCACGTTTTCACGCAAATTTCCCAACATACTTTTGGAGCACTTTTTAATCGGTCCTTCTCCACTGCAGTACCAACCCTCGCGATTTTTTCCTTCGCTCACCCGTCCCCATTGCGCCCACGCCCGTACAACTCGCAAACCACCTCCCGCACGATAGCCTCTCATAAGCCCTACTCTCGGCTCCTGGCATGCGCTATGGCCTTCAAACAAAACACTATCTCCATGTGTCCGTGTTCTTGTCGTGCATCGTCATGCATAGTATAATACCAGTATAATGGCCTCAACGTCTTATCGGTTTTCGTTGGTTCGAATCCTATCAATCGATGCGTGTACAAGTCCATCGCCTTACGGCATAGTTGGGACAATGAAGGGTCTGGCTTTCACTGCCTCGGTTTGCCCTATGCCAAAAAGCGACGGCGGCAACCAAAAAACACCCGCTCGGGGCCGGCAGAGGCCTGGGCGAGATGGTATTCCATGCCAGTATCCTATAATGAGTCATATTATACGTCCTCTACAAGTTTTATACCTCGTATGAGCACAGGAGGAGTAGTTCGAACACAACACAACCACATGACGAGTCGTATGCCACTTTCGTCTCACTCTCGACTGTTACGAGCACGTACTGCTTGTGTTTTGTGTTCGACGACAGTAAGGGTGATCTCTTATTGTGTTCGACGATGATAGGGAGCTTGTTGTTGCAGTACTCAGAGTAGAACGGGACGAAAAGGCGAGACACACGGCGAGGAGGGCTGCGGCTGAATTTTTCGAAGGTGTACTGATTGGATCGGAACGATCGATTGCCTTCCTGAAATCGTAGTTTATGGTTCGTACTGGTATCTTAACCTCGCCGCTATTCGGATCGAGTGTCGTTGTGAGGGTTTCGCAGCTGCTTCGGTAGGCGCGACCCAGTATATAGCATCTCGAATTTACCGCTAATCGGCTCGAGTATCGAAACGAGTTTACCATCTCGACAAAAAATGACTCATAGAAAACAGTGCGCGGCCTCTATCACCCCACGCACAGTCTGTCATATAAAGCAGTAGAATATAGCGATTAAAAACGATCGGCGCGACGGCAGTCTGAAAAGATGGTGAGAGTGTTCCACACAGTATCACTACGGTACGATAGACGGTGCGATTCTACTCTAGAGAACCAAAAATGTCACATGATACGTCACAACGCACCTCATCTGGAAGACATCACACACATCACCACGCACCTCATCTCGAAGACCGTGGTCAACCCCCCTCCATCCGTCTGGCTCAAGTGCTGCAAGGGCCCTGGTGAGCATCTCCGTCTCTTTTCGGTCGTCGGGCTCCAGCTCGTTGAGCATGCCTTGCAGGGCCTCTTGCGTTCCAGCCTCCACAACCACTTCGTGCGTCATCTCTGTACTTGTTGTATTGTTGGACAACGACGCCAGTGAGAGAGAAAAGAGAATATTTTGGTATGAAAAGACCGTTAAATGTCAGCAGTCAGCAAGGGCTGTGACGGGTTCAGTCAGTACAGCTTGATAATGTACTGCAGCAGCACAAGGTGTAGAGTAAGCGTTCGATGTCTGCGAGTTGTGCAACCAAGGCGTTGGCGGCACGGTCTATTCTATATGGTAAATGCACCCTGTCGGCTGACTGCTAGCTCAGTGGTTATGCTTTATCCGTATCTAACGAAATAAACGTGCCATGTCTGCTGTTTTTACCACCAAGACGTCGGCGGTACGGACTATTTTGTATGGTAAACGCACCCTGTCGGCTGACGAAGTTGTATACCGCAGCTGAAACGGCGCAGGCTAAAACTTGGTCTTCGGGCATGACCTTGGCCACATGAACCACCGCCGCGATCGACCCCCTCGCAACATTTGCTCGATTGTGCTCTGTCAACGACTCGATACATGGGCAGGAGTTAGACTTCGTGCATAGGTTTGTTTTGTTTTGATAAAGGGTTTCCCTTGGTTTTCTTCTACTTGCTGGGAATGTTTATGAGTGATTGACGTTGAAGCTCTCATCATGCTGCACATTGTCAGGTGGCAAAAAAACAATAAAAATATGAATGAGCAGTCATGATGACAAAACCGTGCTCACACAGTGAATAGCGAAGCCGTCGGTTTTAACACGCGAACGGGCGGAGGCAGCCGGACAAGTTGCGAATATGAATAGGCAGATAGCAGTGATTCGATTGAAAATTTGGACCAAATGCGCCGGGGGCGACCCCCCCGCAACACCATGCTTGCTTGTACTCTGCCAACGAAAGAACAGTCATGACGACAAAACCGTCCACACACAGCGAATAACGATGTCGTCGGGTGTAACGCATGAACGGGCGAACGTGACCGGGCAAGTTGTGAGTATCAAAGACAGATGTCGGTGATTCACTTGAGCATTTGAGGTGAGAAAGACGCCGGGCCCGGTGCAAAAGAAACCTCGTACCTGGTACTACAGTAATTATGAAGGAAAACTTTCTCCTTCTACTCCATTTCGGCCTGTACAAATTGCTTTGTGAATAAAAAATATCATAAAAAATACGGGGATGCCAGGGGATGGCGTGACATCGAATCCGACGAAGCACGCATCATCGCCCCACCATAACCTCACCATCGCAAGCCATGTTGGCCAAGATGCGACACCCGTGCAGGGCAACGAGGTGAGCCATCGGCGATGGGATCTTGATGTCATACCTGTCACAGTAGAAAGAATGGCAAGGTAAGAATGGCAAAGGTCAGGAGGAACCGAGGGATTACACTGAAGCGCAGCAGCTCATGGGGACAAAGTACACCACGATATAAGTGGTAGGTGTATGCTGAATGCCCCGGAGGTCATTGCTGACTAGATATCATTGTCAAACCTCAGAGTATATGTTTTGTTCGTTATATAGGCGCTCCCCACTGGTCTATTCAGGCACGTAACTGAGTACGCCAATGTGTATTCGTAGCACCTCATGATAAAGGGAACCGATGCAACCGAATTAAAGTGACATGCGACACATGCACGTAAGTATGGTGAGCTTAGGCTTCATTTTGACAAATTTGTCGGAGAATGAAAACAAAAAAGCAGTGTGTGAAGGGTTGAATTTAGTGCCGTACTATGAACACACTGACTGGGGCCTGCCCTGTGATCACGGACATTGATTACGGCGACGATGAGTTAACGTGAGAACAACAACAACAACAACAACCATACCTCGTCTCCTTCCCAGCGTGGTCAATTTCTTTCACTACTTTGGTAACGCTCTTAGTCCCCATGATCGCCGTCACCACGTCCTCCAACCAGTCACTGTGCTCGCGGTCTAGCTCCTTCCTTACGCACAGTCCGCTCGTCATCGACGCCAGAGCGGCGCATGCTTCTGCCTGTATCCACTCTACGTTAGGATGGCACCGGAGCAGCTCTAGCGCCTTCTCCACGTATTTCTTCAAACCTTCGGTGGCGCTCCCCGCCGCGTCCTCTGCAGGGTCAGGGTTAGCAACGGGAGCAATAACACAGAGCAGAGGGATCCATGCCGATGATTTCTGCCATTTAACCTTTTTCCTACTGCAAATATTATTCCACACTAAAACAAAGTAATTTGTCCCCAAACACGTGGGTGCGGTGGTAAAGGAGATAGTCTAGTATCAGAATCATGCCACTACAAGGGAAAAAACAGAGCCATGACGCTATAGTGGGGGGAAGTCAGACTGAGGAACCACCGAATGTAATTGCAATCCCATACGAGTTCCACAATTCCGTTAAGTTACATGCCTAGCAAGAACACAGAACACAGGGATCCACACTGATGATTGGTGCCATTCAAGAACAGACCCATGCTATTGTAGGGGAGAGAGAACAGAGCATGCTACGTTAAAAAGGTATTTTTGTGCCCACAACAGTCAGACCGACGGGGCTCGTTAACCGGAGTACTCGTTAGAAGAAAATGCCTGTTGGGCTAACTCAGCCACGTTTCTAAGTAGTCTAGTGGGTAGCGCATGTGAACAACAACAAAGATGTGCGCGTCTCACCCTCTAAGAGCGCGCCTGCCATGCGCTGCAGACCGACACCCTGCACACGGAGATCGTCTCGATGCTTGAACATGAGCTTTATCACGTTCAAAGCGCCGTACTCGCTAGCGTTCCGAACGTGGAAGTAAGGGTCCGCCGTTATCTGATGATGAGACATATATTCATACACCACGGCGGGTCAGCCTTTAAGAAGTGCGGCGCATTTGGCGTGCTGGGAGGGGTGTGTCCTCACTAGAAAATGAGAAAACGTGGCCGGGTTTTCTCCTCTCAGTCTTGGCTGAGGTAAAACAGCTTGGGTCTATCGTCTGCATTATCGCGCGACTGGCTTTTTTTTTACCGAGTGCTCCCTGGTTGTTTATAGAAGTTTGCTAGTTTTGGAAGGCCCCCGCCAAAGTCTCCGCGTTAGTGTCAGCCTTGTCAGCGCTGCACTCTCCACATGGGAACAACACACTTGGAAATATGATAAGATGTTTTTAGGAGTTGGAAAACGCGCACCGTTATTTTATGACACAGCAGCCGTGAGGTTGATGCATGGGTGCCTGAGCGACTGTTGTCTTATTGACGCTACGATGTGGTACCAACGTGCGCTCTGAAAAATCCCAAAACTTTTCCCAAGAAAAGCAAAATGAGAACAACGTTACAGCAGCTGATTCTGCCGAAGTTATCTCTAGTCACCTGAAAATACTCTTACGTATGACAATATGTCGTGACAACCTGCCACACAGAGATACAACGTACAGCGCTATCCTGCTTGTGTTTGTCTGAGATCCGACATAAGATAATCCGTTCTCGTGCGTAGTGATAGTGACTACACATCAACTGTCTATTTTGTATGGACTTTCTACTGCCTATATACTTCAGACTTCTTGTGCAGTCCAACACTCACCCGCTTCTCGACCAGCTTGTCCATGCACGTCACAGAGGTTCCCAGCCTGGCGCCCTCGAACTGTCTGTCCCGCGGGTGGGAGAACGGTTTAACTTTGTAGTACTTCTTAGGGTACAGGAAAACGTTCGTGAAGGAACTTTCTTTCAGGCTTCCGGGCCCACAGATGCGGCAGTAAGGACCCTCACTCAAATTCTGCGCAAAACGAAAGCAAAGGAAGAAATACATCCGACAAGAGCTTCGCCGTCAGTTTTACTTACAGCCTTAGGGTAATTCCTAACGAACGCCAGAAAACACGATTCGTGACGAATATGACGATTCGCGACATTAGCAAATGATTGGCGTTATGTCACATTTTCTGAAAATAAATCACGTGTTTTCCGTAACAAATTGTGACCTCAATTTTTGCGGAAGTTTTCAAAACTTTCAATGTTCAGATTGTCACGATTCGTGCATCTATCACGGTTCGTGAATATGCCACGTGCCTTTTGTCGCAATTCGTGACATTTTTTTACGTAAGTTTGGAATGACCCTTATCGAGCAAAAAGCGACGTGAAATGGTTGGGAGTGGGCTGGTCTTCCCTGGTGGCACCGGATTGTTCCCTTTGGAAAGTGCGTGCTCGCCCGACGGAAGCGTCAGGTGGTGTCCGCGCTCAGTGGAGTACGAACAGTGCAAATCATTATACGCAACTGCTGTACAAAAAACAGGTGGCAGTTTAGTTGTTTGTGGTTGATGCAGCAGCTACCACTCTGTCCAGGTATATTAGCTACATCAGGATATCCATAAATATAAGCTAATATACCTGGACAGAGTGGTATATTAATAATAATGGTTTGGCATGTTGATCGTAGGATGACAAGTGGGTGATTTCCTTCTGCCAGGAGCTACTGCGCGTTGCCTCGCGACTACTCTGCTTTCCGTGGGCACCCGGAGTTAGCGTCTGCTCTGGTTTGATACCTCGCTCCAACGAGCCGATCGCACATTTCCGTGCGACTACTAAAGTTCCATGCCATCGCATCCTTCCGTGCTACTGCTAAAGGTTTATGCTAAAATGTCGGCAGGATTGCATTGAGTTCAGGATCGAAGGAATTACTCAGAATATATAGATAAGGTGGTCCGTGTCCTTGACCACTATGACATGATGGAAATACTGGCAACTATGATATGATGGAAATATTGAATACCGACGTTCGCACCTTTTCGCGATAGAATTTGTAAAGCCGGTGCCGTTGCCGCTTCGAACCTTCCCAATCGCGGGGATCTTCGCCTACGTCCTCTTCCACCGTAGAGCTCTTCGTGCCAATGCATCCGTAATCGTGATTGTGACCGTTCAGGGAGCGGTGAGACAGGGAGGAGGTTTGACGAGGGAACGACAGTAACACACGAGTACTGCTGTGGTCAACATTACAACAATACAGTACTACAACAGTACAACAAAACAAACAGCGAAAGACGCAAAACAAACGATTCGAGGGCTGGTCAGTCGCTCGTCAACATTTCCGCGGAACTATCAGCGGGATGATCACGATTGAACTCAAACCCCGCGACCCCAACACGCCGGGTAAATGATGGCCCTCAATCAACACCATGAACGTTTGACTCAAATCGTGTCTGCAGCGTACTTTCCGTTACGTCACCGTGCCGCATCCCCGTTATTTAGAAACTGATATAATACCATGAATAACCAGCCCACGCGTCTGCCGTTTTGAGCCACAACACGTGCTACGATACTACCAGGTACCTGGTAGGTATTATTAATAGCATATCACCTTTGGGCCAAACTGCTTCCGGCCGACGAGGCTCCTCAACCGAAGAACTACAATATTTTTGGAACACCATGGGCTCTACAATACTTTTAATCACATACCTATTACTATGGACCATAGTAATCAGGACCCACGACATACACAAAAACCTATATATTCCACGGTTTTTACTAACCATATTCGGTCCTGATTACTATGTTCCCCCGTAACAGGGCATGGGATTGTTCATCGGGTCGCCCCTTCATTTTTTCTCGAAGTCAGTTCTTGGGTAAGGTATAGGTAGATCTCTTTAAATCAAGCGAGGAGCCCCATAGAAAATAAGGAGCACCTCTATAGTGCTATTAGTACTATTAGTACTATTAGTAGCATGCGTCAGAAACTGATATAATGCCGGGTATAGTCAGCCCCCGCGCCTGCCGTTTTCTCGAAGAGACCCACCTCCACCCTGAGGAAGAGGCTGAGCAGAGCTTCGTCCACCTTATCCCCTGAGACTGCCCACAGGTCAGCCGTGCCCATTCCCCAAGGCTTGTGGTACTGCACCTCCCCGGTCGTTTTGTGCGTGAACGAATAGCGTTCTGCGTGTACGTCATACTCCCTGGTCCACGTCCCCAAGAGGGCACGTGCCACTCTCCATCTCCCCAACGCGGCGCGCACATTTCGCTGTATGAGCTCGGCTGAGTACCACCGAGCTCTGTATTCTCTACCGGGACAATCGTCGATTGAATCACGCTTCTGCCGTGAGAAAAACAAAATAGGCGAATGCGAAGGATGGTGTTGGAAAAGGTGACCTCACACCTCATAGGGGCACGAACACACAAGTCGATGTCCCCCCGTACGAGTACGACGATTACTATTTCCTTTTTTTGGTTTCCCTTGTGTTTATTCCTATATCTGGGATTGAATGTTTTATGAGTGATCGACGCTGAAGCTGTTGTCGGATGTCAATAATAATAAGAATACTATTAATAATTATGTTAGACTGCAGACGGCGCCATCTTGTTGTCACCGTGCGTGACCGTCGTGCTTAACCGGGCAGAAGCTTTCAACACACTCATCGGTTGAATGAAGCGGTTCCTGTTCCCTATGTCAGCGCCTACTGTGCAAAAACCTTGCAAACGTTTTGGTCTCTGCAAGAAGAACATTCGGCCTTCTCGAAACCGTAGCCCTCTAGGAGTACGTATGACCATGGAGTCACGCCATGGGCCCGTACGATAGACCGGGGTATAAAATTTTCCGCGGGCTTCTAACATGAAGGGCCCTATACCTTACACCCCAAAACGGGCTTTAATGAGATGAACTGTACGCGCAACTTGACGAACACTCACGGGGCCTATTATTAATGGTCGGCATACACTACGTATGATGTATGATGTGACGAAACAAATAAAATAAAAAAACTGGGTTTGCAAAGCCCTTGGGTAGTTTGTCGATGGAGGAGCCCCCGTGAGGCAGAGTTACCTGGGTCCAACGGTACTCTCTCTACAGTTGCACGGCATGACAAGGCCCCACCGAGGATGGCGGTGTGACGCTTACCACTTACCGCCACGGGCATATACAAACATTACCGGCCCTCAAGTAAGAAACCGGGATACTCGCCCAGACCAGATTTCTTATTTAAGACAGGCAAATACAAGCATTACCGGCTCCGTAGTAAGAAACCAGGGTACTGGCCCAGGCTGAGTTTCTTATTTAAGAAAGAGTGCGTTCCGCAATAAATTTAGTATCGCTGCTCCCGAATATCTATTTTCCCCGGATAGATCAGACTGAATTTCTTGTCGGGATCTTACGTTTTAGAGGGCCGGTAGTGTACGTACCAGTATATTTTTATAAAAAATTAAAAATACACAACAGCTGTGAGATCTAGGATTTCGTCGAAACTCATCTTTGCAAGCTG
>JAYJMJ010000552.1:194013-204923 GCA_036873875.1 Laminaria ephemera | reverse complement strand
AGTATCACACACAGCTTGCAAAGATGAGTTTCGACGAAATCCTAGATCTCACAGCTGTAGTGTATTTTTAATATTTTTAAAGAAAGGGTTGCGGTGTGGCGACAGAAAGTACAATGTTCTTTCTGTGAATTCTATTATCTATTAATATGGCACAGGAGCCGCAAGGGACGACGGTTTTTGACTGCCGAGCGCATACTTGCGAAGTAGTACCCTTACCCGTGCTTACTGTAGAACTACAGCACGAGCTCACGCTTTGTGTGCGTGCATACGCTGCGATAATTGTTGTCATTGAGCTCAATGTGTGTTGAATCAATTCAGACGGAAAGGAAAACCTCGACGCCATTCGAAATACCAAGAAACGTTATTGTCGACATGATGCGCAGCTAAAACGAAGAGACACACACATAGCCACCTGTGCTGGGACTGCTTTACAGAGGCGGCACTTACTAACTACTAACTGTACACAACACTGCTGTGAACCAAGGGAGGCGCATTATTAGGCATTACTTGGCCGTTGACACCTTCGGAACATACCTGGTACCCTGGTGCCAAATACCAGGTATATACATGCGAGGCAAGTCATCCGCCGTGGTCGATCGACACGTATCAGTAACCTCAGCTGCATTCTCACTTCAACGCTGTACGTACTACGAGGTACACGTGCCTTCGCCCGCGCTGAGCAAGGGTTTTGGTCGGTACTACCTGGTAGTAGTGGGTATGATGAAGACGCCGCCTGCTGTGTCATAGAACCGCGCCTCGCATTCGAAGGCATTTCGAAGCCGTCGTAAAATCGCGCCGCCTACGCACAAGACACATGAACAGCTATAGCTTCCGAAAGAAATAGACCATGAAAAAATCTCACCAGGCCAGTCCTCTTCCAAGCGTCTCGGTAGGGCAGTGGCTCCTCGTGGTGAGGAGTGCCTTGCGAAGACATTCCTTAGGTGGTTTACTCCATTGGCCGTCGATCTGAAAAGTACAGCTACGAATAAGTGTTGTACGCGTACGTACTACGGACGAGTATTAATAGTACGGGCTGGAACTATTTACTCGACGTAGAACACACATAGTGCTTGTTTTAAAATACTCGTTTTAAAGTACTCGGAGGACGTCGTACGAAGTGAATACCAGCACTGCTGTTGTACGGTGTAGACCGTACGCCAGCGCCGCTACATTTTCTCACGACATACGGTATGCCCTCTATACCTTTCAGCTCCCCCTCAGGTCTCCTTGTTGTGGTTGCCCAATCCCCTGGCAGTTGTGTCACTCTCTCTTCGACATCGAAACGAAAGAGCCAAAACGAGCAACGATCACATAATCAAAACGATCAAAACGATTGCCTCCGACGAGCGAACGAGTCGACCAGCTACTGAAAAGACCTCCCCTCCCCAACAAGAACATACGTTTCAAAACAAAAACGCCTTTTATTCTATGGAACACCCGTCCCTCAAAATGGACCCAACACTTGGCACGTTATCTAGGAGGATTTACCTGCCCTATACGGCATGCCATGATGGCCGCATCCAATGGCAACGCACAGTGGGCGACTGGTGCAATGTCGCGTCGAAGCAACGGGGCCGATTCGGTGCAAGGCACTCGTCGCGGGGATCCTCAGCCAGAAAGAAACCCGACCCTTGCGAGAATAGTGCAGCGATTCGACGTGTACGCAAAGGTAGACGATGACTTGCAAGTCAGGACGGAGGCAGGTGCTGCTGTGACCATCGGCTTCTGGCTGCTGATGGTAGTTCTGGTCGTTGGGGAGGTGCAGGCGTACTTGAGGGTGCAGCCTGCAATTGAGCGGGTAGTGGTGGACTCTACTATGGGGCAACGGGTGCGGATCAACGCTGACATTGTGAGTGTATATACAAAGTTACCTGTAAAATTACCTGTAAAATTACCTGCAGGTGTCGCAGGTGTACGCTAAGAGCTGAGAGCTGAGGCTAATATGTACCTGGTATACGATTGCTGTACTCTGCTATGATTTGAGTTCTTTTAATAGAAGCTCTTGGGTCGATAGGCAAGGCTGTCTGCAAAGCTTTAGAACACTGCTGCTTTCACTACCTCTGTTAAGTATATGATACCTGGTAAGGTGTGTTGGTGCCGGTAGGCATCGTTGTAGGTTGTCCGCACCGATGTGCTACGTACGACGATAACCGTGACATGTTACAGCAGTGCTGGTATATTGGTAGTTATAGGGGAGGGGAGAAGGGGGGAGAAGACAGGAGAGGAAAGGAGAGGAAGGAGAGGTTCAGATAGTGCTTAGTTGGAGGTTCAGGTACTTGGTTGGACAAAGAACGAGACACCAAATGCAATTTGGCAACGTGGGGTGGTTTGCACGCGTACACGAGTACATACACGTGGTTCTCGTATGTATCATAGTTGGCATGATAGCTCCCGCCGTACCCTGCTTTTCATGTTCTGTATTTACAGTACGTTTATTTTATACCAATATGACAGGATTGCGCGCTTTAGTTGCAGCGGTGAATGAATGTAACACTCGTATGATGTAATAGCATTCCTTACGTATGTACTATTAATCAGCTGCTATTAATAGGACTAAGACAATTAAGACAATCAGTACGAGAGGTAAATGCACAGAGTAGAACGTAGAACGTTCAGCAAGCCCGTCGATCTCAACCATCGATTCTTCACTTGGGAGGCGAAAAAGGACGGAAATACTCTACAAAAAAGGACAATTGCGTCATCGGCCACACGTGCACTAGCACTAGCACTAGCAAGCCAGCAAACCCGGCGCTGCTGGGTTAGTCTCTAGACAAGGCGATGATATATTTTCCAGAACTGCACTGCAAGGAGGTTTAGTAATAGTTTTATAACACGCTCGGAGCTCGCAGCACGAGAATACTCGGATTGTTCATCCATAGTATGTAGTTTAACCGGTACCCGGATCCCAAGTCCCAAAAAATGTCGAGAAACATAACACCGGCCGCCGACGTAAAGCCAACTGTTAACAACTGAGCTGCGAGCGTTTCAACGGCTTTCCCGCTCTAACAGTATTACTACTGCACCGCCAGATACCGCTCACTTGTAGAACGCAACTCCTCGGGAAGTAATTATGACTAATTCCTTTTCCCGGCCTTGTTTGACTTTTACAGACGTTCCATGCTGTTCCCTGCCTGGACGTTCACGTGGATGCCATGGACGTGGCCGGCGAAAATCAAATAGACATCGATCACGACATGACCAAGCAACGACTCCGCCCAGATGGGTCGCCTATTGCGGAACCTTTCACCGAAATTGTGAGTGATCTTCCAGTTGGAAAGCAAGTGATCCTGTTGGAAAGTGAGTGATCATGTTGGAAAGGCGGTGATCCTGCTAGAAAAGCAGGGATCCTGTTGGGAAAGGAGTGATCCTGTTGGAAGAGTGATCCTGTTGGAAAGTGAGTTATTTGTTGGCAAAGGAGTGATCCTGTTGAATAGTGGGTGATTCTATTGGGGAAGGAGTCATCTTCTTGGAAAGAGGGTGATGAGCGATGCTGTTGGAAATGGAGGGATGCTGTTGGAAAGGCGGTGTCAGAGTTGCTCGCGCGCTCTCTTCTAGTCGGTCATGAGAGCCATCGAGAGCGGCTCTGTATCTTACTAATGTTGCGGTCTGTAAACGAAAGAGGAGGTAGTGCGACTGTGCGACCCGTCTTGGGGACTTGCTGGTACTGGTGGCCGCTCTTGCGCCGTTGCCACACCCACCTTTCGCATTGTGAACATTGACATGTGTCCAACGTGTAATATCGTTACTTTGTACATGGTACCTGGTAAGAGAACCTGGTAGAATCGTGTTTTGAGCTACTGCGGTGTACGGTGTGTGCACCCATCCTACAGTCAGTATATGGTATGAGTACCTGGTAGTGTCTTGAGCTACTTCTGTGTTTGGTGTGTGCACCCGTCTTGCAGTCAGAGGTGTCGTATGCAGTGCTTATGTTGCGTCAGGCACTTCAGTAGGAGGTATTCTCATTTGCTGCGTTAACGTCTTCACGGACACTGCCCTACGCCCCAGGTGCCCTCTCGTGCGATCGTTCTGCTACGATAACATCGTCAATGACACTGCTCTTCGGCCCGCGTTCCCCCCCTTGCGATCGTTCTGCTACGATAACATCGTCAATGACACTGCGCTACGCCCCTTGTGCCCTCTCGTACGATCATCATTCTGCGATCGTTGTGCAGCCTGGCGAAATTGACGAGAGCTTGCAGGTTGCGTCAGACTACTGCGGAAGCTGCTATGGGGCTAAAGGGGAACCCAGTGCGAATGGGAGGTGCTGTAACACTTGCAAGGAGGTGGCAGACGCGTATACCGCCATGGGGTGGGCTTTGCACGAAATTCGCCGAACGGCAGAACAGGTGACTATTGTGTAGACGTCATACGATATATACGTACGGGTTTGGTTGTTGTCGCCTCTGGTCCCTTCGCGTTCATAAATTACGTGTTTGTAGACTTTTGATGTCCATTTTGTATTATTTACAGTAGAGTTTTGATGTCCCTTTCCCGCCCGGCGATGATGCTAATGCCGGGAGCTCGAGCCGATTCGTTGTGACCGACGCTAGAGGCGTGGCTGTTGAGCTCGTGACGAGCGTACATGAACAGAAAGGCATCCTGCTATACAGCGAAAGAGCTTGCTGGGGTAGGGTGGCAGCACGTAGAAAGTATTTTCGCCCTCCAGCTCTCTCAGTAGCACCGTCGGCATGTTAAACAGCACCGTCGGCATGTCATTGGTAGGACAGGAGGTGTCCTTAGGGTGGCCACCAATCTCCCTTTCAAGCACCCCACTTGAAACTTGAAACGGTCTTTGGTCGAAGCCTCGTCACTGCTGTTGTGCTCGGAGGTCTATCATTGCCCTACGTAGTTCGGGAACGCCCCCGGAGTGTACGAGATCGACCGCACTTCGCCATTTTAGCTCTCTAATTCAGGTGGATAAATGGTAATGTTGGGTCCAGAGATCGATCGATGTGTCTCTCTTATCCTCTTTGTCTAGCTGTGTTTCTACTTCAGGACAAGGAATAGGCCTCTACGCTCCCTGTTTCAGCGTTGCCTGTGTGTCGTACCAGGTATTTGGTAGCCATTCGTCCATGTTCCTCGCGTTCCTTCACACGACTTGCTCTCTCTTTCTCTCATTTTCTTTTTCTTGCTCTCTCGCTATTCCTCTCTTCCTCTTAATTTATCTCTCTCTCTATGCCTCGCCGCTTAGTGCGTCCGCGATTACCACCTGGAGATTCCTATCGTGGAAGGGGAGGGCTGTCGCCTGGCCGGGTTTATGACAGTGAACAAGGTCAGACGGCTGTGCCAATTTGTTGGTGTCGGTATTGCCTCATACCTTCCCAGAATCATTATCTACGTGCACTCGAACTAGGCTCAGAGTACCGCGTGCACCGCAACTGTCCAAACAGGCACGGAGTTATGCCCAGCAGGCTTCCCTCGCTATTATTTTTTTTGCACCAGAGGACCCCCACGATGTGGATACAGTACCTGTAGTCGAGGATGGCATGGCAGTGATGTGGTGCTGGCATGACTACAGTACTGTAGTTTATATTGAGGCAATCGGGGCATGCTGTTGAGTCTAATCGTTTTAGATCACCCCGACGCCTAAATGGTGAAGAGGGTAAAAACCACACATGCCATGCCATTGATGTTGCTTATACTTATGTATATGGGCAAGCATCCGAGCCGAGGTTACATTACCCACACAATGTCATATCATCCTGCCTAACAAACCTGCAATGCCATCTGCCATCTGACTTTGCCCAACAAACCTACAATGCCATACCAGGTATGACTCTGTCTATCAAGCCTACGATGTCATCTGACTTTGCCTAACAAATCTGCAATGCCACCTGAATCTGTCTAGCAAAGCTATTCATTGCGCCTCATGCTTTGCCTCTTCCTAATCCACACATTGCGCCATGTTTGTATTTTGCTCACCTTCTACTCTTTCGAAGGAACGGGGGTGTCCTGTCCACCCGTGTAGTTTCCGGCAAAATCATGAAACGCCACTATCATACTTCCGGTATTATGTCGGCGCTATCATGCTTCCTTCCTCAAGGGCTCGAACGGCAATGAAATACCCCCAACTCCGTTATTTGTGTCGTTGCTATGGTACTTATTTCCTCAAGGTCTCGGGAAACTTCCACGTCGCTGCGGGGGAAGGAGTGATGCGCGACGGGAGGCATATTCACTTGTACAATATGGACGACGCCGAGAAATTCAACAGCAGCCACACCATAAACCGTCTCTCTTTTGGAGACCCCTACCCGGGGATGCGACCGAACCCATTGGATGGCACCAGCAGGATCATCGACGAAGGTATGATTAATTAGCAAGACATCGGCGATAGCTGATCTGACGCAACACTGTGTGACCACAGAGCTTGTATCTCTGTAGGGTAGAGAATCGGCGCGGACACTGGGTGTAAAGGATGCGGATGGGTTGAAATAACGGTTTTATGTCAAGAACACGCACACACAAAACACGGACACACACACAAAACAAGACACGCGCGGCTCATGGGTTACCGGAGGGGTCGAGTGCTTCGGAACATGTGCCTCAGGTAAATGGTTATCGACCGTGGAATGCGCGATATCACCGGGTGTGTAGGTGGCAGCGGGTTGACAAGATGTCATGCAGCAAACTTGGCGGTGTGTACTGTATCCAGCCTGTGGACCTTGTCATGCAACAAAGTTGGGGGCGTGTTGTATATACGGCCTTTGGACTTTGCCATGCAGCATACGCCGGGGGCGTCTCATGTATCCATCCTTTGAATCTTTCGTTTCCTGGTGTGATATGTACCGTCGTGGTCACACCATGTTGTTCGTAGTCGACGATGGGCAATCGAATCACTCCGCACGGAAAACTACGCTGGACACCCCTCGAATTAGCTCACTCCATCCAATCTGCGAATAAGAGGCGCAAGTTGCATCAACTTTTAACCCTGTCACCACCGCAACAATGATCCCACACTAATTCCAAGTGTTTTCCCCCCAAAAACGTGGGTGCAGTTCTAAGGGAGTTAACGGCACCATCTCAATATTTGTGGTATTAATAGTGAGACCACTGTGAACGCCCTCAGTTTCCACAAGCAGTTTTGGTAGTACCGTAGTAGTCTCCCTATAGTGCCGGTATGTGCCAGCGAACAATACCGGCAGTATAGCGGACACCGGCACTATTGGGTAGAGCACCGATACTGGTACTAGTATGGCGGGTTTCAGTCGTGCCAAGCGTTTTCACCGGCACTATACCGGCAATAGGCACTATTGAACCGGCACTATAGGGAGACTCCCACTGTATTTTATAAGTGGAAATCATCGTGCCAACATCAGGTGCCACCTGGTGGATTTTACCTTTTTTGGTGTTTGTATATATGAGATGTCAATCACTACTTCTCGGATGTGCGACAATATAGGCCAACGAATGTGAAATGACTTGAATGACCGTCAGGCTTATCTTTTACACAAACGCTAAGAAACTCGATTAAGAAATCGTTCTCAGCGGCGAGCGTTACACTAATTCCAACCCAATAACCTATGCTCAAAGCTGTTCAACGTTGGTGCAAAACGTTATTGCAAGCATTGTTCAGATTAGATGTTAGTCGTTGGCGGGCCCATGCTGTACTCGGACGTTTCTCGCGGTTGGACATCACTGCGTATTGTATCTGCGCACTCCACCGCTGCACAGGTAAAGGTACCGGCTCGTCCCCTCAGAACCCACTGCTGGACAGGTGAAGGTATCGGTTTGCCCCCTCGCAATTCAATGCTGCACAGATGAAGGTACCGGCTTGTCCCTCACAAGCCAATGCTGCACATGTAAAGGTACCGGCTCGTCCCCTCACGATCCAATGATGCACAGATAAAGGTACCGGCTTGTTCCAGTACTTCATCAAGCTTGTGCCCACAGTGCACTCCCTCGGGCCAGAGGCGGAGTGGGGGGCACAGCTCACCAGCCAATTCGCCTACACCTACAAATTTCGATCGTTGACGGGCGCCACGGAGTACCACACGGACCACACGGGTGATGTTCCCCACCACCATGCTGCGCATGCGGAAGAGCATGACCAGCCCAAGACTGCAGCTAAACCCATGCTTTTACCAGGTGTGTGCCGCGATCAACTAGCGCTTTGGCGAAACAAACGGTCGACACTGGTACTGCAACGTAATTTTGTGATGTATCCCTGCAGTGGGTTCGGAGATCAGCTAGCTGCTACTGCCGTAGTACAAGTATAGATGGTATACCTGTCGCTAGGAACTCGCGCAGCAGGGTATTTGTGACTGTCGACGGTCGTGCTATCCGGCTTGAGGCAACTCGAATGAGGTTGCTATTTTTTGGTGCGGTCAAAATAAAAAAGTCGCATTATAACAATGCACGATAACAATTAAGAATGGCTTGTGTAAACGTGCTGAACTGGTGGTAATTGATCGAGCGAAAACAGGAATAAATTTTGTGCTTGGTGGTCGGTACGTGGTGAGAGTACGATGAGTTGTCGTCGGCTTTCCAGGGGGTCGGTGCACGGAGTGCTGCTGATGCAGTAGTTGCTACAAGAGTACTTTCGCACCCCGATATGATGACGTGCCTCCGATGTCAAGTAACGGCAAAATGCAATGCAGCGTGAGCAGGGCATCGAGGATTACCCTTCTTTTGTAATTTCCTTGGCTTTTACTGCCAACCCCACGCACCGAAGAACTGCACAATGCAAGCCCACCATGGGCCTTTTTTCAAAGTTTTAACGGTTACCTCACTCAGCTGTGAGATTGAGGATATATGTGAAATTCGTATTTGCAAGCTGCGTGTAATGCTTCGATCGCGCGTTCCGGGGTGTGTCTTCTCAGGAACGATATAGGTCGGTGACTCCCCTGAGTGCTAGAAACCTTTTGCCTCACCAGACCCCACGGACCTGCGCGCCCGCCGCCGCCCCTGAATCGTGTTATACTTGGTAAGGCGTAGGCTTAGTTTGGGTAGTTAGTCTAATTGATTGTCATTTTACGAGTAGTCCAGCGGACTATTAATAATGCCTTCTAACACCTTAACAAATCCCTGGTACCTGGTATTAATAGCTTGTAATACTCTTTCTATTAAAAATCATACCCTCTACGAGTAACATGTTAACAACTGACGACCTACACTGTTTGTAATACCCTCTTAACACCTTAACAAATGTCGTCTAATACCGTTTCGATTCCCTATTGTCGCTGCCCATGTGACTGGAAACAGGTATTTTCTTCGTGTACGACGTTTCTCCCTTCATGGTGGAGGTCGCTGCTGCTTCGGTGATTCCTTTCTCGCATCTTCTCATCCGGCTTTGCGCGGTAGCCGGAGGCGCTTTTGCCGTTTCTGGGATCGTCGATTCCGCCGTGTTTCACGTTTCGAAACGGTTGAGGCGGCATTCTTTGCTAGGCCGGTGACGGCCCGTTGCAAGCACCGCTTCCACTGAGAGAGGCGTTGTAGAATAGTAGTTGTGACGTTATATCCTGGTAGCTATTAATAACAGTAAACGGTAGCGTAGATGGATAACTACGTACTGTAGTGAGGGCTGTTTTTTTGTATTTGGCTGTCTAGTACTATTATGGCGCGCTCTTCGTGTACCACGAAAGAGGGACTAGCACATTTTGGTTTAAGGAACATCTGGTAGCGTTTGGATCGCGGATTGACGCGACGATACGAGGTGCGAGAAAACGCTCCTTTTTGGAGGATACGCAAGATTCGGCCGGCATTGATGCATACGAGTCACATTTGGTGCCCTTCGTGCGTATTTCACAAAGGTTTCGCGTATATCGGTGATGAACGTCTGGTAATTGTGTCGGGCCCTTTCGTGCCCGCAATCTCCGGATTGGTCAATTTTTTAAAGGAATGCTCTCATTGATGGAAAGTTCGTGGAAGACACCTGATGGCATCCGAGGCGATGTCACCGTTTGTGAGTGATTGCCCGTGTACTACGTCTATTATAGTGTTGCATATCGGAACGACACTCGATTCCGATCCGATACGGACCTAAAAAAACGATATTCGATAACCAATCCGATATGTATCATATCGGATCGAATCGGATCCCTCAAAAATCCGATTCCGATATACCGGTACTGGTATTCCAGGTACGATAAAGCGATATGCGAGGCGGAAATACGGAATACTACAGGTCAAGGTACTGCCGAAGGAGCGCGCGTTTTTTATCTTCTGGCCCCTCACGTCGAAATATTCACTTTATTTATACCCTCCCAACAGGGGGGAGGGGGCAGTAGAGCGACATCCCCTCCCCGCTAGAAGCAAGGCGTTCTGATTGGATGTCGGGACGCTTTTTTTTCCGATCAGATTACCGATATGATTTCCGATATATCGGAACTTCGATACGATATGAAGCACTAAATACGTCACTCGTGCGTGTGCCCTTTCGTGCCCGCAGTCTTCTTACTGATTAGTAAAAACATTGAAGGAATGTTTTGAATGGCGGGAAATTCATTAATGACAAGTGACACGGTATGTCATTGCCATCCAACGTTACATCACTTTCTGTTTTGAGCGACTGCCCGTGTACTACGTGCGTCACTCGTACCTGGGAAAACTGCGCGGGCGTGTATTGTTTAGATCGACCAGCTGGATCGCATGGGCTTTTTGTTTTGTTTGGTGATCATCGCCTATCTATAAACCAGGTACGGATTAGTGTTGGATATCGTACCGAATGTTTCGATATATCGTTCTATAAAAAAATAAAATTATCGAACCGAAAAAAGATCGGTATTTCGATAATGCTTTCGATGATTCGATACATGAACGATAACGATACGATAAAACGAACACACATTGTGTGTCCTTCACATTAAAACCGATTTTTACACCCATCTACATCCGGCACAACCAGTATCCGTGCCGATGTCCAAAATAGAGAGACAGCTATGTGGTCACAAACTACAAGACAGAAATACACA
>JAYJMJ010000552.1:123035-150835 GCA_036873875.1 Laminaria ephemera | reverse complement strand
CCTCCACACGAACACCTGAGAAGATATTCAAACACGTTTTGTAATTACCCTCCCTCGACACCCCCTCCCCCCGCCAGGCAGTACTCGACCGCCAGAATGAGAGGGAGGGCGCAGGCGACAACGTCCCGTATGCCATTGCGCGAACTGTTTGGAGTTGCCTCCAGTACCAGGCGGCGTATGGGATATAGGATGTAGGGGGCGGGTAACCAGTGGTGCGCGGCATGCGTTTTGAATGCGCAATGGGCATGTTCGCTGGGAAAGGCATGGAGGGTATTGCGACGGAGGTTGTATTGGCGTTGCCGAGGTATTAATGATGCATAATTATTGTATGTGGGCATCGTCTTGGCGTGTTTTTGGGGCGGGAGCATGTCATTGGAGGATGTTGTGGAGATAACATACTATTGTAGACGGGTGTGAAAGCTACCTGTTACGGCTTTGGGCGTGCCACTCGTATAGCAGTGATACTTGTAGAATTAGACGGATAGGAATTGAGGGCGTGGTGGTATTTTTCCTGTCGACCATTTAGTTTTGTACTTGGGAATACGTCCTACGATAGACCTAGCGCATATCGGCCAAAAATCCTTCTGACTGGCGGTGCTTTTCATCTGAGAAACTACCCGCAATGGTTTGTTTCTACAAGGAGTATCGTTATAGACCTAGGCCATGGGCGCCGTTCTAGTCAATCGTAAAAGTTTCCTTGAAGCCGTTATTGGGTCAGACATCGAGCTCTTTCGTCGATGTGCTTTAGAAATTGCCGGTGAACCGCTACCGTAGCATGCGTCGGGATGAAAATGAAGAGATTGAGCTCGTGATTTTCAACGAGAACGGTGAAAGACTAGGACAAAACGGCCCGTTATTGTACCAATTTCAGCATTTATGCCGTGCGAGCACAACAGGGCGACCGCCTCATGGAAATATAACACCCGTGCAACCCTCCCCCCCCGCCTACCTACGTAAGGAAGATACATGTCGTGTTTGCACATCGATGCAACGCCCCATGCCCAAACCCCCTCCCCTCCCCTTCTCTACCGCTGCTATCGTAGCCCCCACGGTTATAGAATACAAGCAAGAAAAGAGGTGTAAAACGTTCCGGAGAATAAGCCCCATGTCGCAAAAGATCCCGTGTCGCCGCTATCACAAAAGACATGTCGGTGCTGTTACGACTGAGCAACAAAAAAAAAAAACTACCTGCATGATTTTGTTTTCGTCGCCAAACCCTCAGCGCGCACGGTGCCGAAAAACATGCACGGAAAACTATTGTATTTGCAACATGGGTGGCTTCACCGCCTCTCCCACCCCAGCCGCTATCGCAGCTGCCACTGTTCTGTAGATGTCAAACATAAAAGACATTCGACGCCAGCAGCACTACCTCCCTCGTCTCGTTGCATAGCTGCAGCACTACCCCCCCGTGCCAACAGAGGCTCCCCTCCGATGTTTGCGGAAGAGTAGTCCTCTCGTGCTAACGAGTTTTGCCTTCTATCCGCTCCTCCAGTATGGGTGCCGTCTCACCGTCCCCGGTAAACTCAAGCCACCACGCCCTTCTTCGAGCTCTGCTACGAAGTTGCCGGAAAACTCCAGCTTTTGCCATCCTAGCTTTGATTTTCTTCAGTTCTTTCTTCCCCGCGGAACTTCTGGATGTGACCTGGAAAAGGTCTTTAATAGCGTGAGGTTGGAGCCCCATACCACGCTCGACCCTTTCCTGCCTGTACCAAGAACTCCAAGACGGTTCTGCGCGCAACATTGCCGGTATATCCATTCCAGCGACGCCACCAGGCACCAACGGTTTCGACAAGCCAGGATAGTATATAAAAACAACACAAAAAATGCATTTTTTTTTGTCAATCCTCGGTTGGCGGTATGGAAAACGTGAAATGCACAGGTTTTGCGGATACGTCGACCAAATATTGCAATCGAAGCGTCTGGGCATCAGCCATCTTTCGTCGCCGAAACATTTTGCCTCAGGTTTAGAACCCGTCGAGATCAGCAGCGCCCAACATGGGTACAATACGGTATGTGTTGTGGTTTACATACAGTAGTATAGTCAGAATATATTGACCGTTTTTAGTCAACTGTAAGTTTGCGGCACTCGAACATAGTGGCACGCAATGTTTTCGGATACGGCGACCAAATATCCCAATCTAAGCGTCTGGGCATCAGCCATCTCTCGTCGCCGGAGCGTTTTGCCTCATGTTTAGAACCCGTCGAGAACAGCAGCGCTCAATACGAGTACAATGTTGTGGTTTTACATAGTACAATCAGTACGAAATGGCCGTTTGTAGTCAATTCTATGTTTGCGGCATTCAAATATAGTGGCACGCGATGTTTTCAGGTACGTCCACCAAATATTTCAATCTAAGCGTCTGAGCATCAGTCATCTTTCCTTTCCAGAGCATTTTGCCTCAGGTTTAGAACCCGTCGAGAACAGCAGCGACGAACATGGATACAACATGGTACGTGTTGTGGTTTACATACACTAGTATAGTCAGAATATATTGACCGTTTTTAGTCACCTGTAGGTTTGCGGCACTCGAACCTAGTGGCACGGAATGTTTTCGGATACGGCGACCAAATATGTCAATCTAAGCGTCTGGGCATCAGCCATCTCTCGTCGCCGGAGCATTTTGCCTCATGTTTAGAACCCGTCGAGAACAGCAGCGCTCAATACGAGTACAATACGGTACGTGTTGGTACGTGTTGTGGTTTTTACATAGTATAATTTGTACCAAATGATCGTTTTTAGTCAATTCTAGGTTTGCGGCACTAAAAATTAACCACCGGCCGTTTTATCGGATACGTCAGCTTATTATCTCTATCGACATGTCTGGATATCATCCACTTTTGTTGCCGGGTCATTTTACCTCAAGTTTCCAACCCATAGAGAACAGCAGCGCCCAAAATTGCCATATTTAGTGCCCCTTTTAGCGGGGTCTAGGTTAACCCTCTTAGCACTAGAACGCCATTGGGCCCATTAAGTGGGCCCCAATTTATGTGCTGTTACTTGGTTTTAGAGGCATGCTCCTTGGGTGGACTTTGAATGCCCCGTCTACCACGCCAAAGCTTTGAAAGGTGATGTACTGCCTGCTGTGGTGGGCCCAAAGAGTCCGGGCTCTTTTGACATTGTCGTAGTCGATTAATTATTTGCGATTTCTACTGCTTTACTGTGCATCGCAATCTCGTTACCCCGTCGTTCACCAACGATACAATAGAGCAACGATCCTCGTGAATGTCGCAGTCGGCGGGGGTCTGTGGACGCCCCTGTGTGTCGCTTTATGTGCTAAGACAGCGAGAGCCACAAGCAGCCAGCCTAGCGCCCAAGTTAAGCATTCTACCCACCTTTTGACTCCAAACTAGAGCAAAACGAGCATGATTGATAAGTGGCGTGCGGCAAACCTGCTTGCAATCACACGGTGGTAGAGCCTAAACCATAAGCTGGTCGGTTCTCCGTCTGTGTATAAACCCAACTCGCTCTGGCCTCGGTTCCTGGGAGGCTAACCTTCCCCCTCGAGCGGGATTGGTCCGTGGTCTGACCCAAATTCACACCGTAATTGGTGCTCGACACACAGGGCACCAGAAGCCACCAACGTTGCACAATGGGCATGCCTGATGCCCTCCGTAGCCTCCTTACCTTGTGAGGTCTTCATGGTGTCGCCGGCCCACGCCGCGCTGAGACCCCCAATAAGCCACCCAGCGATTCGCATGGGACCCTGTGCTGATTTCCTGCGTTCTGATTTAATTCCGATCAGGTGCCAGCCCTTCATTGGTCGAAAAAACTGACATTCCTGTATTGAAACCGTACTTAAAAAGTCCAAAATGGAGTCGAAATCAACTACCAGGGGATCAGGGGACAGATTGGATCCCCCGTGCCCTTAAGGCCACTACATGTGATGCATCTGTTAATAACGGCTGCAGAGGGCCAACTTCATCATTCTGGGCGCCACCAAGAAACAAACCGCGACTTTTATTCAAGACGTCCAAAGCAGGCCCGATCTGATATTTGGGCGCACACACAGCAAAATAACACTTTCTATCGGCGAACGCATAGGGCTCTACTCTTCTCTCACACATCACACTTGTTGCGTGCAGGCGCACGCTTACCCTACGTTCTGCGGAAAGCTCTTCCAAGGGTATACAGCAGCGATGCTGCCGTCAGGAGATGCCGATAACTGGTTGCCGACGACTGTTGTCCTTGCTCTCTTTACCTGCAACAAAAATGAATAGTAAGAACATCAACGGTGCGTAGTCGTAGTATATGCGGTCCCCTTTACCCATTTTTAATGACAATCGTTTTGGAAAAGATTCTACCTCCGTTTTCACTGCCTAATTGAGGCCACAAGTAAGAGGAGCTATGTACTTCAACCATAACCAGACTTACACAGTGCTTAGTTAGCTCGAAGTGACAGTTACTATTTGTCGGTGAATAACGCTCAGCCGAGAAGTACCAAAGGCCACTCGTGTGGTGAGGGCGTCTGAGCTTCAGAATAATGGGGACCTCAACGTGACTACCCAACCGTATCCTTGATGCCCAGCGGGTCGCCACTGTCTACCTGCTAGGGACTCCAGGGGTGATGGTTTTCCGCGAGACAGGCGTACGCGACGCATCTTGTCGCGACCACAGTCTAAAATGGGTTTTCTTTTCGGCGAGAAAGATAACTCAATGTCCATGTATGTTTTTCCTGGTCCGGGAAATGCGGAAGCGTGCCGAGGTCATGCGCACCGCTCGAACACGGTTGCCGTCCAATTGATGCGTGGTACGGTAAATATAACACTTTTGGCCGAAATGTTGTCTGTGTAACCATCTCCTCAGCTAAGGAAACTAGCCCATATATTTGGAAGCTCATTTTTGTTTTCGAAATTTCAAGTTGTACGCCTAGCCTCTGGGATTGAAGCTGTTCAGATTTGGAAGGTCAAAACATATGGGGGAACTTCTACTGTAGCTTTCATCAAACATTATAGGTTAACTTGGCGCCGTATCTGCCCGCACGGGGTCGTCGAAAGACAAAGCAGCGTCGTTGAGTTTGCGGATTAGACCCGCCTCTTTAGAGATGGTCACGGCGACCCCAGTGTACTGTCGTCTGATATCACAAGGACGAACCGCTGTTTAGCGATAATGGCATCTGTATATTTATATTATGGGAGCTGGTATGCATAGCTTTATGCGCCAGCATGATTGTGTGTTTGTTAGGTTTGCATGACGTCCTGTAAGCTTGCTCCGTTTTGACGCCTTTTAAAAACGTTGCGTAAACGACATCGTTATTACGCCTTTTGTTTCGCCTATGGTTCACGCTATCCTGTGCTACAGATGCCAAGTTCAACGTTGTCCGGAACAAGCGCCTGACACCCGACTCACTGCAAATCGTGTATAGCGATATCCACATGTGTCTTTATCTCTCTGCTGTCGCATGTTGTGTATCGGATCCGACCCGAGAATAGTATCTCCAAAGCCTCCACCCACCTCACCAAGACAACACCTTACCGGTGCCTTGTACCGGACAAACCAACAACACCCAACTTGGCCTAGGCGCCGAACCTAGTGTTAAAAAAATGAGCAAATATATCTTCTCATGTTTAGCTGTCAATAGTATGCTCAACCAAAATACGGGTCGTAAATTGGCGGCGAAGGTAGTTAGCCACCAGCGGGTCCCGCCGAAAATTACAATAGAAAGAGGTTCATACCGTCTTCGTCTCAGAAGATACGCGCGTCAACCACGTACTGGTATGAGTCTCCGCCGTTCGAGCGTTTTCCCCAAGGTCAAGATTTGTTGCCGCCTACGGATCAGTTAACGTTTAACCGCGTGCGCCTTCGCACAACTTGTCGCGCTGCACCCAGAAGCGAATCTGGGACAACGTGGGGACAAGCGTAACGATAGATAACGGCATTCGACAAGATAATAAATCCATAACGAAGTATATTGTATCACCCGCATTGACGTCTACGAGAGAGTGCACCCTGTTAATCGTGTCGGCCGCTACCGCGAATATTTGTTGAATATTTGACAGGGGCATCGGGTTCTTCGGGCGATCATTGTACGTTGCGCCGCAGTTATTCTAACATGGCCGTTTTTAAGCAGAGTCAACGGTATTGTCAAGCATCCGGTTTTCCCGTGTTTGCTTATCGCTGCCGTATTATTTTGTCGAGGACAGCTTTGGAAGCTTCCTTAGATATACATGGTTTCCCATTCTTGAAAGTCGAGGCTGCCTTGTGAATTTGGCGATATATTTATTTCACACGACCTTAACCTTTGTGGCCAAAACCGTTTTTCACGGATGTCAGGTGTGCATAGGACGGCCAAGCAACTCCTACAAAGGGTTACCAGACATATTGGGGTGTTTGAGACTTTTCGTCGCCCGACCCATTGACGAGAATGCGTCTTTGCGTTATCCAACAGTGCAAAATATCGGCGACGTTCAATACCCTCGGCTGCAAGACTGGGGGGTTCTGCAAGAATCACGCTTTAGACGGCATGGTGGACGTCTACTCTAAACGTTGCTCACATGACTCCTGCACGAGGCGTCCGAGCTTTAACATCGAAGGGAGCAAAACGGCGATGTACTGCAAGGAACACGCTGTGGACGGCATGTTTAACGTCTGCGCTAAACGTTGCTCACATGTCTCCTGCCTGAAGCACGCGTCCTATAATTTCCAGGGAAATAAGATGGTGGTGTACTGCAAGAAACATGCCAAGAATGGAATGATTGACGTCCGCGGCAAGCGCTGTTTACACGATTCATGCCTGAGACGTCGGTCCTACAATGTAATCGGCAGCAAGACGGCGGTATACTGCAGTCAACATGCTGAGGCTGGAATGGTGAACGTCTACACGAAACGTTGCTCGCATGACTCCTGCAAGAGGCATCCTAGCTTTAACGTCGAAGGGAGCAAGACGCCGACGTACTGCAAGGAACACGCTGAGGACGGCATGGTGAACGTCTGCACTGAACGTTGCTCATATAACTCCTGCACGAGGTACGCGTATTTTACGGTGCAGGGACGTAATAGGGCGGTGTACTGCAAGCAACATGCCAAGAATGGAATGATTGACGTCGGCGACAGGAGCTGTTTACACGACTCCTGCCTGAGACGGCGGTCTTACAATGTAATCGGCAGCAAGACGGCGCTGTACTGCAGTGGACATGCCAAGGAAGGCATGGTGAACGTCTGCTCTAAACGTTGCTGTCATGACTCCTGCACAAGGCATCCTAGCTTCAACTTCGAGGGGATAAAGTCGGCGATGTACTGCAAGGAACACGCTGAGGACGGCATGGTGAACGTCTGCACTAAACGTTGCTCATATGACTCCTGCATGAAGTACGCGACCTTTAATGTCCAGGGAAATAAGAAGGTGGTGTACTGCAAGCAACATGCAAAAGATGGAATGATTGACGTCCGCGGCAACCGCTGTACACAAGGCTTATGCCTGAGACATCGGTCCTACAATGTTCCCGGCAGCAAGAAGGCGCTATTCTGCAAGCAACATTCCCGCGTCGGCATGGTAGACGTCCGCTACAAGCATTGCGCACATGACAACTGCATGAAGCACCCGTCGTTTAACGTGGATGGCAACAATCGACCGATTTACTGCGAGGAGCATGCCGATAACGGCATGGTCAACGTCCGCAGGAGGCGTTGTTCACACGTCTCCTGCACGAGACAATCTTTATTTGATGGTGAGGGCATCAAGACGCCAGTGTACTGCAAGATACATGGCAAAGACGGCATGGTGAACGCCAGGTGCAAGCGTTGTTTACATGATGCTTGCACGGCGCAACCGTCTTCCAATGTTACTGGAAGCATAACGGGGATTTACAGCAGGAACCATGCTGAGGATGGCATGGTGAACGTGCGCACTAAGCGTTGCTCACATGACTCGTGCATGGGTCATCGGTACTACAATATCGAGGGCAGTAAGACGCCGGCGTTCTGCAAGCAACATGCCGAGGAAGGGATGGTTGACGTACGCGGCATGCGTTGTGCACACGACTCATGCCTGAGACGTCGGTACTACAATGTACTTGGCAGTAAAACGGCGTTGTTCTGCAAGCAACATTCCCAGGTCGGCATGGTCGTGGTGCCCGAGAAGTATTCCGCACATGACAACTGCAGAAGAGGCCCATCGTTTAAGGTCGAAGACAGCAAGAAGACGATTTACTGCAATAAACATGCGGAAGATGGAATGGTGAACGTACGCACCATTAATTTTACACGTGAATCGCTCACAACAGACCCCGCGCGAGATGTACCAACACATGTTGAGACGAACGAATGCACCCGGCACCAGACCGATATTGTGGATGGTTCGGTGATGAACTCTCAAACATCGTTTCAGGTGGTGGGCCGTCGAACACGATCGAGGTCGGAACTCGACGGGAAGATGGCTTCACAATGCCCCGCTCAAAGCCCTTTCCGGTGGAAGGTCGCCGAAAAAGCGGGGATTGATTGCAGGATGGAAAATTCCTCCAGCACCTCAGCTAGCTGTGCCTTGGAAGGGCACCTCGTCGACAACACAGTCGGAACGGTCACTAAACGCGCACGTGGCGGTAATCCGTGTACCCCATCCCGATTGCAGGACCAGCGGTTTGCGGGGAAACCCATCAAGACCGAAATGGATCTGGTCGTCGATTTTTGAGATCGCGGTGGCAGTGTCATCAGCACTCCTGCTGTTGTCGTTGTCCAACCATAGCATTCGCTAGGAGGGGGGGGGGGGGCAGCGTAGTCACTCGGGGTTTGCCTTGGCTGTTTTACCAGTGATTAGGCAACTAATTCTAAACGGAGGGCTACAGCATAAGGAATGCCTTGGTTTGTGTTTTGTTTTTCAGCAACTCAGAGCCTTTCTGTCTTGTCTGAATCTAACAGTAAAATGTATTTTCGTCTGTGGTTGGAGTGGCCTGAACTCGGTACACACACAAGAGGGGGCCAATCTCCTCACCGTAACCCTGACCATCCGCGCTGAAGTGTCTATCTGGAGACCTACTGTACTAGCAATCTCAGATGGGTCCCTGCTCATTGTTGTTCCAGCATTAAAAATCGGGATCGTGATGTAAAATATTTTCGAGAAGTTTGCCCTTCAAAATTCGAAGTAGATTTATATCAGGGCGTTTGTTGTGCAGGTGGATGATCGTGCAAGGTGACCAATGCGCACAACCCTGTTCGACTCGCCGTTCATCAATCGATGAGGATGGTTGTGTAGACACGTCGCGCAGGCTTGTTTTGGTGTCGAATGCAGACTGATCGCACTCACAGGCTGGTAGTTTTTTCTTTATGCGGTATAATTTCGTACATGGTAGCCCCTCGGTGGGCAACATAACAACCTGGTAGAACTATCTGACAGTGGTAGGTTTGTCGAGGTGGACCTCATAACCAATCATTGTCTTCCGTGCGGTCAGATTATGTTGTCTGTACCGTCTAACTGTATCAGCACGGGGATTGTAGTGGCGTTTATTCTGTTGGCTGTCATTTCGTGACCGGCCTCAGAGAAGGTAGATGCGGTCGCTAAAGGTGCGAGGTCAACCAAACACATAAACGCCAGTTCTGCAATATCTACAGTAGGAGGCATTGGCGGTTTGGACCTTGGAAGAAGTAGGTGAGAAGCAGGACGTTATGTTACTAACATTGTTTTGGGAGAAGTGGGACGTTGGTGGCGATAAACTAGGCCGGTGGGTATGCGATTCGACGAAAGTCGTCATGTAGCTGTCTGCTTCGGGTCAGCCTCAACAACATGCCTGGTGAGTGTTACTGAAACCACGAGCAATATGTTCGGATACTTTTTCTTTCTCACATTTAAGCATGGGCGGGTGTCGTACTGATATACAACGGGGCTTCGCCGGCGGCATGGACGCCAGTATTGTGCGGGCGCGGTGCCGAAACTGTTAGCAGCATTGTGGCCTTGAACTGAGGTCGGACTTAATGCATAGAGGTGATAGTTTGGAGATCTTAGATCTACCTGATGATGGATCTAATGACCTACTGGTTATTTGCGCATTGCTCCTGGCAGCTTTAACCGCATACGATCTGCTTGAATGGCAGATGAATCGACACGCCTTCTGTACTCGGGAATTCGTGGTGATGGTTTGATGGAAGCCGCACGAACTCAATTCTGTCTGTTCGTAACTGTTATGTCCTGTCCATTATGGGGTATATTCTACGTAATATAATAGTTTAGTATGACCATCTGCGTTGTGTCCGGCCCTTGGCGGTGGCGTGCGCAATCCTCGCCTGCTCTCGGGCGAGCCAACCCCGGTTCCGGAGTAATCCAACACTCTAGTGCAGAGTGTTCCCTTAGATGCTCGAGTCGGGAGGCCAACAGTGTCCGACTCCCTATACCCCAATTCCCATGAACGTTTTGGGGGGGGATGCGTACGCCTTTTCGTCTGGTCTTGCGTCAGTTGTTGTGTATATACAAGCCTATGCGTCGATCGGATTTCCCACGCCCCCATCTGCCTCTCCGATGCCGCACTACACGACTACTATTTGCGGGACAAGACCAAAGCTACCATAGGGGATTATATACTCTGGGTTTCGCTAGCGATACTACGCGACTCGCGCGATCAGCTCTGTATATCGCTCAGCAATGGACCTAAATCTCAGTTTAAGAACAGTGAACTTACCCGTTGAAAGTGGAGGTCAGTATCATAAAAAAACACAGAAAACCTGAGAATTGCAATTATAACGGGTGACCTCTACTAGTAGCACAAACCAGAAGCACCCGACTTCGACCATGGACGAGAGCCGCTCTGGTTTTCTTCATACAAAATCCAATTTCGCCCCTTTTCATGCTTGGCCGTCCAGATGCCAATCAACCTTCATTGTAGGCGTGAGTTATCGACAGAAGTGGTACGCCGTAACCAGGTTTTGACGAATAATGTAGTTGAACAGTGAACTTGGCATCTGCGTCTCAGATGGTACGGTCGTCAACCAAGTGTAGGGCTCCAACGTTACGTTTTTCCCGCAATGCCACAATTTTTTGTCGCCGACAAACCAATCAACGATGTATCTCATGCGCCTTTGCCGGACATGTTGGGTTGCACCCTCAAGCGAATCTGGTACGACGTGGATACGTACGCACCAAATACACACGACATTCTACCAGAAGGTATATCCATATCATGGTATACGGGTTCAGTGGTTCACGCGTGTAGAAGCCCTCGAGATAACTTACCGTCGGTTAGACGTTTTTGGTGATATGTCGGATAGGACGAATGTCCACATTCACACAATGACGTCAACCGCATTTATCAGGAGAGGGACATTGACTGGTGGCCCCCGAGGGACATTGTAGGTTGCGGTGCCGTAATGATGAAAAGGCGGGGCCCGTAGCGCAGCACCAACATTGTTGTCAAGACCCCGGTTTTCCCGAAGCCGTATTAGTTATGCCAAGACAACCTTGAAGCAACCCCTCGATATTCATTGTTTTTTTCCATTTCGGAACTTTGAATCTGGTCTTCGGAAACTGACAATATGCTTCTTTATGAAAACGGAAAAACGAAATCTCGACACAACCCTGAATTTGGTTTCCAACTCCCGTGCTTCAATGGCAGGCGGGCACACGACGATCAAGCGACTTTTGGACAAGGGGTCCCAGTCATACGAGGCTCACTGAGACATTTCGTCGTCTTGCCTAGATTCCAGAATGAGTCGTTGCCTTCACCAGAAGCAAGCGACAAGTTTAATACATATTATGCCCAGGGCAGCAAGACGGCAATATTAGTGAGTTTCGGAAACAAATCTGAAAAAAAGTAGAAATGCTCAGGGGCGGTTGCTCAGGGTCGTGGTGTACTTCCAGTATTTCTAATTGGAAATCTATAACGCTCGGGGTTTCTCCGCCGTGCTCTCCGGTGAGCTCGAAATACAAGACCTGCGCTCGAACTGCAACGGCCTTTGAGCTTCGTGCCGATCTACCACGCAAGGTGCTCCACCACCTTTCGCCGCGACCTGTTCCCTACGATTCCTAACCAGTATATCACGATTGCCAGCCGTCGTCGCCGTCCTCCTTGGCGTCACCCAGCTCGCGGTTGCGTTGTTTGCCTAGGTAGTTGCGTAGCGTTGCGTCGTGAACACAACATCCACCACCCTTCCTCATCTTGCCTCTTCATATAGAACCTGCTGTGTTGCTTTCGGTGCTACAGCAGTATCACCAAGCGACGACTGGTCTGAGGAGCTGGCACGCCTTAGTGCTCTACGCTTCGGCGGCGAGTTGCCGTCCGCCCCGGCAATCCTCCTGCCCGTGACCCTGCCCGAGAGTCTCCTTGTGATAATTGTTTCGCTCCTACAAGTGCAAGTACCAACGTGTCCCTACATTCTGAGACCGTGCAACACCAGTTTCGCCGCCACAGCGTCACGAAACCTCTCTTGGTTCCAGGAGATGGCCAACCCTGCCGTCCTACGCATTGGTAGCGAGTCGGCGTTGGCTTTTGCGGTGGTTCAGGCACCCTTATACCGCCTTTGCTATGTTCCCTGAGCGTAACCCATTGCAGTTTGTTTCTCAGGCTTGGTAGCCCTTCTTAAGCCCTCCCCTTGAGCAAGCCGAATGTTCAGGGGTTATTTTCGGCATCACCGTCTTTTATGCGGAGAGACTTCGACAACCCCTGAGTAACGTCACCCCTGAGTAAAACACTTTTTTTTTTTTTTAATTTTCCGAAACACTCCATATGCAAGATACACGCTGGAGATGGCATGTTGAATCGGCGCTCCAAGCCTTGCTCTCATTATGCCTACACGAGGCCAGCGACCATAATGTCCACGAAATCAAAACGGTGGTGTACTGTAGGCAACATGGCGAGGACGGCATGGTTGACGTCCACAACAAGCGGTGCTTATATGACTCCTGGACGAGGTTTCCGTCCTTTGATGTCCAGGGAAGCAGGAAGACGTTGTACTGCAAGCAGCATGCTGAGAACGTCATGGTGAATGAAGGTCTGCTGTAATCGCTGCTACTCTCGCACAAGGGGACCAAGCTTCAGCGTTAGGTCAGCAGGAAGAGTATTTACTGCACGCAACTGCCGGACAGCCTGTACTTGGTACCTGGTATGCAATACCACGTCGGTGAAACATACCTGTAAATACAATTTGAAATGTTGATGGTGTTGGTGTTGTTGGTGTTGAGCATATGCTCTGCACACGGGTGGACGGGACCCCCCCCTTCTGCCGACGACGTAGAAGGTGGGCAAAAGGCCGAGCTTCTGAGCACCTTCTGCAACGTCAAATATCACAAAACGTGCGGATTTTCCACGTTCTGTGAGCTTGGCGTGTTTTTTGGCGTTCGAAAAGGTGTTTCCAAAGGCTGCCGTTTGGAGGTTGCCGACGTTCTGTGAATTTTGCGTCGTAGCTAACTTTCCAGAAGGTGCTCAGAAGGTCGGCCTTTTGCCCACCTTCTATTATGTCGGCAGAAGAGGGGGGGTCCCGTCCACTTACCTCATCGCCCAGGATGTCATGTTGTACGGCGTCCAGTGTGGGATACGCCCCGATCGTGGCCACGCTTGCCGGCCGCCCAGGGTCGTTTCGGCCCCGGATTCCGGCATGGGCCGGGGGGGTCGGCCCCCCAAAGTGAAAGGGGCTCGGTCTCGCGACGCACGGGCCCGATTTCGTAACGCGGTCGGGCCTGCCCAAATCGGCTTTCACTTGGAATTAGAGTGGGGAGGGCAGCAGCGTCGAGCTGGAGCCCCCAGCCTCGCGACGTGAACGCGGGCGAGAGCGAGGCCAACGAGGGCTCCGGCGGGCGAAGGCGTATGGAGGGTCTCGGGGGAGGAGCGTGTTGGCCGGCTTGGCGCCCCGCCACCCCGCGGTCGTCGGGCCATCCGGGCGTCAAGGCAGGGCGCAATTGAGGCCGAAATCAGCCTTCACTTGGAATTAGAGTGGGAAGGGGGCCACAGCGTCGAGCTGGAGCCCTTATATTCGCATCGTGATCGCGGGCGAGTGGGAAACCGACGCGGACTCTGGCGCGCAATGGCCCGTAGAGGGGCTCGGGGAAGGAGGTGGGTGACCGGTCTGGCCCCGCGTGCCGGCGGATCGAGGCAGCCTGCAGGAAGGCGTCTATCATGGGCTAAAACGGACGCTTCGCTTCTGCAGTCTGCCTTTTTGGCCTGGTATATAAGGAACAACAAAATATGAATATCGATGAGACAACGCCTCCTACGTTTGCGCCCTACACAAGATTGGGGATAGATCCGTAACGTTTGGTTGCCTTCCTCGGACACCGCGAGAGAGAGCTGGAATCGTGTGCGCATTGAGAACGCGCGGCGGGGGAAAGGGTCTCCTCAAGTCCGAGAGGTCGGGCCTGCCGATTTCCGTGGATGACTTGGCGCTTATCGATCGAGAGAGGGCGTCGGCGGATGGGGTAGCCGGAGCCTCAATGTTTGAAAAAAAAATCATAAATGCATTTGTGTCCCTGACCAGCCCTGAACGGCACGTAAGGACCGTTTGGCCGACAATACGAAGACCAAGCGGTTCATATATTTCTGTCCGTATCGACCAAAGGTGCAATTAAAAAAATAAGACTAGCGGTGTACGGCAACTACGAACGGTTTGGTATATAACCCGCAGACCAAGCGGTCCTTATAATTATATTAACATCGACAAGAGGAATCTGGTCGTGTGATAGGCCATTCATGGACCGCGCATAAGAACCGTTTGCCAGACAACACGCTGACCAAGCGGTCGTAATAGTTCCGTCCAATCGACAATACGGTCACCAAGGCTTTCGTTTTAGCGGCGGCGGGGGGGGGCGGGGTCGGACTTCATTTCGAAAGTTTTGTTCATTTTGGATTGGCATTCTGATCTTCTGAACAATTGTGGCACGGTGTGTCGGTAAATCGGGTGTATGTACGTACCTGGTATGTTGGACGCAATACCAACACCAACAGCAGCAGCATGTTAGTACCCTACCCCACTACTGAAAAATGTTGCGCAACAATAACTACCCTGCGTATATCCTTTACTACTCGATTTAAACCACATTCAGCTTTCGGTTTCCGAGGTGATTTTGGATTGGCGTTTTGATATTATGATATATTTTGGCGCGGAACGTGGTATTTGCGTGTGTTTGCGTAAATCGTGTGTATATGTACCTGGTATGATCATAGATGCAATACCAACTACGACAGCAGCAGCAGCATGTTAGCACTCTTACGCACTACTGCTGTGCTGCAGCTGCTGCATTGCTGCTGAGCTGTTGTTGTTTACTAGGGAGGGTGCATGTTTTCGCTCGCGTGCTTGACCGGTTGGTCGATGTTTTGTTTTTTTTTCAATAGCACTCTTACTTTTCATCAGCTTCTTCTGGACAAGCCGTGGTAACAACAGGCGCCGTCCCTTCTCCCCCCCGGTACGTGCCTTCATTTTCATCGCGAAGAGGGTTCAACATTCCCAACGCTCGACGATTTTCATCCAATTTTGCTACCTCACGCTCTCGCGCTTTCCCAGGTCATATTTTCGTGCAAAACGAAATCCCTACGAGTAGGAGTATCCATTCGGGGGGGCTCGAATCTACGAAATCGACCTTCTTAGTGGAAACGAGGTTAACCCACTGGACCATCCGGGACGCCGACATACGTCGTGATGTGACGTACGTAGCAGGCAAACGTTCGTATGTATGCGCGCGTGATTGTGTCTCGAATGTATGTGTATACTGTGTATGAGCATAATTCAAACAACACCGTACGTCACAACTGCTGTTGTTCCCACTGTGCTGGTTGCTGCTCCTGATGAATCCCCGTATGTAGTGGTACTAGCAGTGGTGCGACCGCCTCTACGCCAGCGGATCCGGCACGGTCAAGGCTCATTTGTAACACGACCACTCACCTATCCAACCACCCACCCACCCACTCACTCGAACATCAACACCGACCCACCCATTAGCCACCCATCCTTTCACCCACCGATCACAACCCACATATTACCAGTCAACTCACCTACCGATCACCAACCAACCAACCACCCACCCACCCAGCCACCCAGCCTACAACCGGCGAGTGGAGGCTCCAGGGACACAGAAACAAAGTTGAGGGTCTAATGTCAATAATTGTAGAAGAAACAAGAACTCCACGGAAGGAGCGCCTAAAATATTTTTATAAACCCAGTCCATGCCCCCGTACCGTACCTAACAACTGCTGTACTGCAGGTGTACCTTCTGCTGTACGCACCTACCGGCACCTACACTTTCTATTTCGGTAAGCGCGGCTGCTATACCTGCTGTCTGTACGTACGTACCCGTACCTGCTGCTGCACGTACGTACCCGTACCTGCTGCTGTGCCAAGTACGTGTCTACGTATGTCCCACTTCTGTACGATCCCACACCGGTACCTGGTACCTACCTGGTACTACCTAATGCATAAAAAAACCGGAAACCCCTCTCTTCGTGGCATCACATCCAATATTTGGGGCGAAGCAAGCCAACTCCGGGTAGCCGCTTTTCGAGGCCCTTCGCTCGTCCTGAGTGTGCGCGGTGTCGCGGCAATCCCATAAAGAGAGAGTGGACTGTACACACCATGTTTGGTTCGCGAAAAAAAGGGATATAACAGCCACAGCCATCTTCGTTGAAGCCGAATCGCTCTCACCATGCCCTTTTGCCGCCAACTACTGTCAACCGAGCGACGAGGTCGAACTGTTCAGTGATTACATGTGTGGAAAGATGCGTGATGCGATAGAGGTAGTATTTTTTGCTTGAAACTGTTTCTGAATGACGGGGCTCCTTAAACCAAAATCGTCGGAATTTCTTTTTCGTTTTTGGAAAGGTGTTTCGTTGAATACCTAGGCCATAGGATTGCTCATCGGGTAGCACTTTTATTATTCCCCAAATCAGTTTATGGGAGAGGTGTAGCGTTCCTCAAGTGAGGAGCCTCAGAAAAAAAAGGGTGCACCTGTACAGTGGCATGCGTCGAAGGCGTTTTTCGGAGATAGCCTGCTGCACGTTCGTACCCGCTACTGCTGTATGTACCAGTACGGTTGTACGTACCCGCCGCTCTTTTGTGATACCAAACCAGTGCTTGGTACCTTGGTAGATGTTCATGAATAGCCGGTCGCCAAGGAGGTCTAGTGGTTAACGTCGAACAGGACTTAGGTTGGAGTCAGTAGTTCAAATCTCGGTACGGAGATTTTTAATTATAGAGACACCAACTGCCGAGAGCGCTTTATAGCGTGTGTTGGCACAATTCGTCGCCAGTCGACGAGGGAAGAAAGTGCTGAATTCTTCGCGCGATGAAAATTGAGACGCGTACCGTAGTGGAGAAGGGGGGAGAAGAGTCTGGACTGGTCCTACGGTAGGGGGGCTACTGTCATTTTTACTGCCGTTCTTTAGCCACACGGGCGAGTGACTCATTATCTGTCCCCAAACAGGGTTGGTTGGTTTGTTGTCGCATCGTATGTATCAAGAATCCCAAGGTACTGCTGTAGTGCAAATGTTAAAATCAAAATGAATAAAAGCTGGAAAATCGCAAACAAATAGGGCAGTCACTCGTCCGAGTGGCTCCAGACGACTGAAAAACAAAAATGAACGATGCCCCCCCCCTACCGTAGCACCCGTCCCTGCTTAGTGACACCGCGTCTGAGTCTCGACTAGGGAGGGAAAAGAAGAAACAAAAAGTGCGAAGACAATAGATGGGATTAGCACAACAAAAAATAGAGGAACAAAGTGTGTTTCGTACCTAAGTACTGCTGTACTGTTGCTCTAGTACCTACTACTGCTGTACGTGTGCCCTACGTTCGTTTTTGTTGTTGGTTTTATTTTTACTTCTGTAGGTACCGCTGCTGTACCTGCTGCCTGCTGTACGTACGTGCCAATACTTACTGGTGTGTGCGTCATACAGCAACCAGGAGCGGATATAGTTTCATTCAGTGCTCGCACGCTCGGGCGACCCAACTCGTTGCGGACTCTCCGTCACGATCGAGCGCCCTCTCGGGCGTTTGACTTTGTCTCGGTGTAGTTACATGGGGGGCATTGATAGCATGGATACCGCGACGACCTACGCGTACGGCCTTCTACGGCCTGCCGTGCAGGGAGTGGTGTGGAGAGAAAAATCGCGACCGTGCATAGCGTATGATGCGTGTACCGCGACAATCGCATCTCAAGTGGGAGCAGACGCATGCTATTCGACAACAACAACAACAACAACAACAATAACAATAACAACCGGGTTTCTCTCTCCTGTGTGTGGCCGACGTCCGCGATTTAGACGAGCTCGCGAACGCCCCCAGGAACGACATGGATGCGATCGAAGCCGGCATCCGGGAATTTTCGTTACTCCGACCCCCCGTTCGGTGGCATCGCCTTGGGCGGCTGGGGAGGGGGTGCCCGATACCTCGCCGACAACAAAACCGACCCACCGACGGCGCGAGCAACGACGACTGCCTATAAGGCCGCCAACAACTATAAAACGAGTGACGTGGTCCAGCGACCGAGTGACAGAGCGACCAAGCGGCGGTGATCGACCGAGTCTACCGCCGCTTGCGACTCCACCCATCCTTCATACACTGGCGCGCATCCGCTTCTCGGTCGGTCCCGCCGGTCTGTCACTTTTGCTCGGTCGACCGAGCCATCGCTCGGACGACCCACCTCGTCGCGGACGCGCCGTCGGGCCGTCGCTCGCGCCGCCGCCTAGGCTCGTCCGATCGACCCGTCGCTGGGGCGATCGACGTCGTCGCTCCGCGCCGCCTGTCGCGCCGTCGCTCGGTTGGTAGTTGGGCGGCCTTGGGTAGCCGTCGTCGCTCGCGCCGTCGCTTGGTCGCTCGCTTGCTCGACCGTCGATCTTGTATATATTAACAGGTACACTCGAAACATAAAGGTGACTACCAGGCTTTTCATATATTTCAGTTCATAATAGCACTATTTTACACTTTCCGTACAAACCTTTCTGTAGAGACAATAGAATCCCCAGGCTCCAGTGCAGCTTTAGACAACACTAACCAGCAGTAGTTGGCGACGTAATACACTCCTCGCGATTACCTTGGTTTACTGTGTGTATATACTGCTCGCGATCACTGTGGTCAACCTCGCAACACTGGGCGAAATAAAACGCGGACTATCACATCACCACGTCATCACATCCTCACGGAGCTTACTTGTACGCGAACCACCCACCATAAACTGGAAAACAACACTGCTCATTCATACATCAGGCTGGGATACCAAGTGCTTCTTGAGTCGATGGAACCCTCTCCGTGGCACACGTATTGTGCACGGCGTACAAGTCCATTACGGTCATAATCTAAATCCACTGGTTTCCATTAATTTCTCCTTGCGTTCCATCAGTGCTTTTTAATGTCAGACAAGAGCGACGGGCGGGCGAGCGAGAGACCGAGCGACGGCTCGAGCGACGACGCCGGCCCAAGGCCGCCCAACTACCAACCGAGCGACGAGGTCGATCGAGCGGTCGGTCGGTCGGCCGAGCGATGGCGGCGGCGCGACCGGCGGCGCGAGAGCGACGAGGTCGATCGGCCGAGCGATGACGACGTCGCGACCGACGGCGCAACGGCGCATCTGCGACGAGGTGGGTCGTCCGAGCGATGGTTAGGTCGACCGAGCGACTGCGACCTACTGGCGGGACCCACGGTGCGCGCCAGTGTAGGAAGGCTGGGTGGAGTCGGGAGCGGCGGTAGACTCGGTCGCTCAGTCGATCGTTCGCTCGGCTACGCCACTCTGTTCATAGTTGTTGGCAGCATTAGCCCGCCGTCTTTGCTAGAACTGTGGCTCGGTCGGTTTTGGTCTTGGAGAGGAAGCGGGCACCCCATTCTTAGCCGCCCAAGGCGCCACCGCCGAACGAGAGATCGGAGTTACGCAAATCCCGGAGTCCGACGTCTACCGCCTCGAAGTACCTCCTGGCGGCGTTCGCGAGATCGTCCTAAACGCGGACGTCGACCTCAGGATGTAGAGAGATACTCGGTTGTTGTTATTGTTGTTGTTGTTATTGTTGTTGTTGTTGTGGTTGTTGTTCCAGAGCATGCGTCTGCTGCCACTTGAGATGCTATCCTCACGGTACGCGCATTATACCCTATGTACGGTCGCGACTTTGCTGCCGCTACAACTCGTTGCACCGTTGGCCGTAGTAGTAGGGCGTACGTCGTAGGCCGTTGCCGTATGTATGCCCTCAATGCCGCCCAATTAACAACCGCGCGACAAGATCAATCGCCCGAGCGGGCTGCCGATTGTGACTGCCCGTGCGCGACGAGGTGGGTCGCCCGAGCGAAGGCCCGGTCGACCGAGCGACTGCGAAAGACTGGCGGCACCGACCGAGCAACGGGTAGGCGGTCCGAGCGACAGCGAGGCCGAACGAAACGACGGCCCGATCGGCGGAGCGGCCGGGGTATCGCAGGCCGCGGCTCTTTTGCGTGTTGCCGACGTCCGCGTTTGGGACGAGCTCGCCAACGCCCCCAGTATCAACTTCGAGACGGTCGACGCCGACCTCCGGGAGTTGCGTGACTCCTACCTCCCGTTCGGCGGCGTCGCCTTGGGCGGCTGGCGATGGGGTGCCCGCTCAACATAAAAACCGACTGAGTGACGGCGAAACAAAAATGGCCGGATCTGGCCGCCAACAACTATCAACCGAGTGACATGGTCGAGCGACCAAGCGGTAGAGCGACCGAGCGACCGAGCGACCGAGCGACCCAGCAACCGAGCGACCGAGCGACATAACGGCGGCGACGACCGACCGAGCGAGCGAACGGGTGGGGTGACGATCGACGATCGCACTGCTACAAAAAAGTGTTCCTTTGACGTACACCACACACACGCAGAGGTCTCTCTATCCTGCATGTGGCCGACATTCTCGTTTGGGACAAGCTCGCGAACTCCCCCAGTAGCGACTTCGAGGCGGTCGACGCCGACCAGCGGGAGTTGCGTGACTCCGATGTCTCGTTCAGCGACGTCGCCTTGGACAGCTCGCGATGGGTTACCCGCTGCCTCTCCGACAACAAAACCGACCTAGCGACGTCGCGGGCAACGACGGCAGCTAAGGCCGCCATCAACTATCGACCGAATGACGTGGTCGCACGCTCGATCGGCCGATCGAGCGAGCGATGCGATGGAGCGGGCAGACGAATCGCACGTCTTCACACTGTAACTAACCGCTCCTTTCTTGCTGCCGTAAGACGTAAATACTACTGGTACACAAACACGCGCGCGATGGACAGAACGAGCGAGCACTGGTTCTATATAACCGCTCCTTGCTGCTGTACGACGTACACACCACCAGTAGGTACGCGCACGTACGAACAGCAGACAGTAGCTTTAGAAGCGGTACATACAGCAGTAGGAAGCAGGTACCGGTACGTACGTACAGCAAACACACAAACAGACACGCACATACCTGGTACATATACACAAAGGCACACAGACACACACACGGCCAACCGGCACGCGCGAAATCGAGTCGCGACGGAAATCGGCAACCCCGACTTCCCCGACTGTAGGGCGTGCGATTCGAGGGAGCGGGCGGACGATCGCGACGATCGCACTTCTTGACAATGTAACTATCCGCTTCTTCCTAGCTGATGTATGCCGTAGACACTACAGGCACACACACGCGCGCGATGGACCGAGCGAGCGAGCACTGACTGCAACTAACCGCTCCTTGCTGCTGTATGGCGTACACACCAGTAGGTACGGGCACCTACATACAGCAGGAAGTAGGTACAGCAGCGGTACAAACAACAGTAGAAAAAACAACAGCAAAAACAACGAACGCCCGACACGTACAGCAGTAAGTAGTAGGTACAGCAGAAGTACAGCAGTAGTTAGGTACGAAACACATTTATGTTATTTTTTCTTCTCGTCCCATTTATTGTCTTCGTACTTTTTCTTTCTCCTTCTCTCTCCCTAGTCGTAGGTCAGCCCCGCGGTCACTAAGCAAGCCCTTCTCCCCCCTCCTCACTACGGTGCGCACCTCAATTTTTATCTCGAGAAGACTTGATCACTTGCTTCCCTCGTCGACTCGCGTCGAATTTTCGTTACCCACTGTATAAAGCGCTGGTGTCTCAAAATATTATAATATGCGTACCGAGATTAGAACCTCTGACTCCACCCTTAGTAGTATTTGATGCTATCTACTAGACCACATGGGCGACTGGTCATTTAAAAAACGTCCACCAAGGTACCAGGTACCGGTATGGTATCACACAGCGTGGGAGGTACGTAGACCCGTACTGGTACGTGCAGTAGCGGTAGGTACGGGCACGCATGTACAGCAAGCCATCCCCGAAGAAAACGCCTTCCATATATAAAAACACTACACAGCTCGACCTTGTCGCTCGGTGGACAGTAGTTGCCGGCATAAGGGCGACGGCGGGCGACCAATGGCGCGACCGTCAGAGCGACGCGGTGACAGCGACGAGCGGCGGCTGTTACGATATTTTCCTGTTTTTCGGGAGCAAAACACGGTGTGTACAATCCACTCTCTGTGCGGGGTTGCCGCGACGATACGCACACTCAGGACCAACGGGGAATGTCGAAAGGCGGCCTCCAGGAGATGGCTTGCTTCGTCCCCTGGATGGAGGGGGGATGCCACGAATGGAGGAGATTCCGTTTGTTTTGTACCAAGTAGTACGTACCAGCTACGGGTATGGTATCGTATACCTACTGTTGTACCTAGTACGTAGACACGTACTAGGTACAACAGTAGGTATACTGGTACGTGCGTACAGCAAGCATGTATAGTAGCAGCACTTACAGCAGTAGAAAGTATAGGTGCCGCTACGTGCGTACAGCAGAAGGTACACCAGCAATACAGCAGTAGTAATGTACGTTACAGAGGCATGGATGGGGTTTCTGAAAACATTTGAGGAGCTCCTTCCGTGAAGTTTTTGTTTCTTCTATCATTGTTGTTGATGCTTGAGGGTCAACTTTGTTTCTGTGTCCCTGGAGATGTTCGTGTGTGCGTCACATGTCACGCAGCAGCATGGAGGAAGGAACGGTTGGTGCGCAAGCACACGTCAAACAGTAGAAAGAGTCACATAGCAGTCGAATTTGCACAAATAGAACGCTTGTAAGCACAACACTTCATAAGCGGCGATTTGTGTAACGGATCGGCTGCGCCAAAATCCATCAGAATATCGCAATAACAATCCATAATCACCGAAACTACCAACCCCCCCCCAAAAAGCTGGACAAACTTTCAAAATGAAGTTCAGACCGGAAACAACACGAAAACACACAGAGGCGGGAAAGCATCCTGAATTTACGTCGCTGGGTCCATCGCGCGCGTGTGTGCCTGTGATTATGTGCAATACGTCGTACAGCTGCAGGGCGGAGGAAGGCAAGGTGTGTGTGTGTGTGTGTGTGTGTGTGTGTGTGTGTGTGTGTACGTCACACGTCAAACAACAGCACGCAGGAAGGAAGGAACGGTTTGTGCGTGTAGTGTGCAAGCACACGTCAAACAGCAGCAAGAAGAGTCCCAGCAGTCAAAATTGCACGAAACAACGCGTGCCCCTCATATGCAGCGATTTGTGTAATGGTTCTGCCGGGCCAAAATCAATCAACATATCAAACTGCCAACCCAAAATCATCTAAAATACCGAAACCCGCAAAAAAGCAGGACATGACGTTCAAAATGAAGTTGAACTCACCCCCCCCCCAGAAAAAAAGCTTTGTTGATCTTTTCGCCAATGTGGCCGGTAATAGAAGGATCGTTTGTTCTGTGTGTTGTCGGCCAATCACTTCCTATGTGCCGTACAGGGCTGCCGCTGGGACTCTTACAGGTGTAAGTGCTGGCAAAACAGTGAAACACAAAAATGAAATCGTCCTGCACATTGCGATTGAAATCGAGTATGAAGGGCCTACTCGTGGTAGCTATTGTGGTGCATCATTTCTTGTCTACATTCTTCACAATCACCCCTCGGGCTATGTTTTTCTTTGGACGGAAACTGCGTGTTGTTGGCCAAACAGTTCTTATGTGTTGTGTGCCGTCCATGGCTGGCCTGGGACACAAATACATTTATCACAAAATGTTCATATCGGCGAGGCTCCATCTAGTCTATCTCCCGACACCCTCTCTCGACAGATAAGCGCCAAGTCGCGACGGAAATCGGCAGCTCCGACCTCTCGGAATTAAGGAGACCCGGCTCCTGACGTGCGTTCTCAATGCGCACACGATTCCAGCTCGCTCTCGCGGGTCCCGAGGACGGCAACCAAACGTTACGGATCTGTCCCCAAACTTGTTTAGGGTGAAAATATAGTGCACGTTGAATTTCGATGGGAATATTATGTTGTTTCCTATATATCCGGTCAAAATGGCACACTGGAGAATCTAAGCGTCCGGTTTCACCCAAGATAGACCCCTTCCTGCATGCTGCCTCGCTCCGCCGGCCCGGGGCGGTTGGGCGCCAGACCGCCCCCCCGTCTCCATCCCCGAGCCCCTCTACACGCTCTCGCGCGCCGGAGCCCCGGTCGGCCTCGGCCTTGCCCGTGATCACGACGCAAAGCTGGGGGCTCCAGCTCGACGCCTTGGCCCCCTCCCATCTCTAATTCCAAGTGAAAGCTGATTCGGGCCGCCCCGACCGCGCGACGACCGCAAGCCCGCGCGGCGCGAGACCGAGCGCTTTCCCCTTTGGGGCGCCGACACTCCAGGCCCACGCCGGAATCCGGGGCCGAAACGGCCCTGGGCGACCGGCGCGCGGGGCCATGACCGGAGCGTATCCCACACTGGACGCCAGACCAAACGACACCCTAGGCGGGAATGTAAGGGACTTTCCCACACTGGAGAGAGAGAGAATATGCCCAACTCCGACCGCGATGCCCTACCATGCGCTCGGCTCGGCTGCTCCCCGGCCGGAGTGGTGCTCGGGCCTGCGACTCCCCCAACACGTGCCAGATCCCCTGAAGGGTGTGGCGCCGACCTTGCTCGGGCGTTGAACTAGCGCTCGGGCATGGCCGAGTCGGCGGTGATAGCTAATTACGCGGCAGAAACTTTCCTTGCGGAATTTTTCAACGCAGCAGTCATGCCGGCTGACGCAGCGTCGTGTCATCGCCGCGGAAAGCGTGGGGGTCGTAGCGAACGGAGAAGAGAGGCTCGAACTCACGTGAGTAAGCAACAAAGACGGAAAGGAGATGGACTTGGCGAGTCGGGGCTGCCACCCCCTTCACGTTGGATTTTTGGCATGAACCGGGCTGGGCGAAGGAACACAGAGCAGGGGAAATTCTCCGTATGGGAAACACGGAGGACGGAAAGCAGGAAAAACAAGGCTAGGAACAATAAGAGGAGACGAAGGAGGAATCGGTAGGGCGGCTCGAAAGCTACTCGCAGATGCGAAGGCTAGGTCCAGAGCAGGGGAACTGGTCGTGGGTACGTTCAACGTTCGCACGCTTGCTTTCAAAGGCACGAACGGCATAGGCCACGCCGAGGTGATCCAGAAGATTTGCGAGGATGTAGGCTGTGACGTCAAAGGAATGCAAGAAGTGAGGCGTGATGGACAAAGTGCTTTTACTGCGGCGGGATACGTTGTGTATTTATTGCTCGGGAGCAGGCGGACGCAAGTACGAGAAGAAGGTGAACCACGGGGTAGGGCTACCTGTGAGAGAGTCTATCGTGGCAGGGATGGATAAGGATGACATCGCAGTCGAGTGCATCAGTGCTGGATTGATGATTGTTCGCATCAAACTCAAAGTGAGATCCAACGGTGTGTCATTTGTCGTAGGCTATGCTCCCACTCTTTATAAGAGCAGCAGCGAGAAAGACCGCTTTTGGGATTCACTTGACGAGGTGGTGAAGGGGGTTTCGAGTAGGGACCACCTCCTTGTCCTGATGGACGCGAATGCTCGTACCGGCATACGAGGGATCGGGTGAACCGACCGTAAGGTGCTGGGTGCATACGGGCATGATGAACTGAACGATAACTAAGAGCGACTATTGCTCCACGCAACAGACAACAAGCTCGCTCTCCTCAACACGTACTACACTACCCCTGCTCGCGGTATATCGTACACGTTCCAAAGCCCAAACCGAGGAAAGGCTCAGTATCGACTCGATTACATCCTGACACGGCAAGGTGATAGACGACTGGTACGCAATATTACTGTGCGGACCCCACCCAAGACAGACGCTGAGTCGGACCACAATCTCGTCTTCGGCAATATTCGCCTCTTGGGTCGCGTTGCTCCAAACCGACGGAAGAAAGTCAGCAAGGACCGGCGGGCTATCGACCTATCAAGATTAATGGCAGACTGGATCTCCGAGCGGAATTCATCAAAGTGATTTCAACCAAGCTTGTCCCCCTCCCACCTCGTACTACTACTCGTAACGTTGATGCCATGACCACAGCGCTAACCGCGACCCTATTGTCGACTGCCGCGGATATTGCGCCCCCTACTGAGTGCAAGCAAGTACCAAGGGGTTGGTGCGCGACCGAGGAGACGAAAGGGGAGTTGCTTACACCATGGCAGGCAAGGGAAGACGCAAGTAAACGGCTTCATTCTGTTCCTAACGATCGTAACCTACGGCGAGCCTTGAAGGTGACTAGCAGGCAGCTTAAACGCATGCGGGCGGAAGCTGTACAGAGGTTCTTCGAAGAGTACGTGAGTCAACTCGAACGGCGTATTCGAGAAGGCGATCAGTTCGGCTTCTACAAGCATCTCAAGGGGGTGGATGTGGAAGGGAAGAGGACGTTTAACTCGAGGTACATCAAGGGCGAGGAAGGTCGACTGCTGCGAGACAACGCCCTCATCCGGGAGCGTTGGGTAAGGTGGTTTTATAAGCTGCTGAAACCCAAGTCGCCGACCCTTGCCCCGACCATTGTGGGTGAGCTCAAGATGTGGCCCCCGCGCAGGCCGTTGGACGACGTCCCGTCTAGGTACGAGGTAGAAGAAGCGATCCGGGCGACGGTGAACCGCAAGGCGGTCGGGCCTGATGTCCTCCTGGCCGAACTCCTGAAGGTCTTGGCTGACGAAGGAGAATCGAACACGGTCGGAAAATTCCACGAGATCATCGTCGCTGTGTGGAGGAGAGGTGGTGTGCCGCAACCATGGAAAGACGCAACGATCAAGGTGCTACACAAAAAGAAATACCAGGAGGAGTGTAGCCACTATCGTGTCATCTCCCACGTGGTTCAAGCAGGCAAAGTACTCCTCAAAGTGATCGCAGGCCGCCTTAGTGACTACTGCGAGCGAGAAAAAATCTTGCCGGAGGAACAGTGTGGGTTTAGACCCCAACACTCGACGGTTGACATGATATTCGTAGTACGACGCCTGCCGGAACTGGCGCGGAAGGACACCCTCCTGTTCATGTGCTATATCGACATAACCAAGGCATATGACTCCGCCGACCGAACCCTTTTGTGGGCTGTGCTTGCTCCTTTTGGCGTGATACCGAGAATACTCGCCGTCGTTCGTCAATTCCACGACGGCATGCAAGCGTGTTTGCGGTTGTATGATGAGGAATGCTAGGAGATGTTCGACGTGGAGCAGAGTCTTCGGCAAGGGTGTGAGCTCGCGCCACTGCTGTTTGACATGTTTTTCACGGCAGTACTGCGTGTGGCCGAGAACCGTTTCCTCGCTTATGCAGCCATCATGAACGACATGGTGCGGCTCCAATGAAAGAAGGAGAAGGGGGAGAAGAAGGGCAAACCACGGGAAGGCCAAATCGACGGGCGGTGAGGAGGGAGGAAGGAGGAGGAGAAGGAGCGGCAGGAGTTGTGGGGCATACTGAACGCTGACGATGCGGGCATCGTATCGCGATCACCAGGAGGGCTAGAGAGGACGAAGACGGTAATTGTGACTGCGTGCTCAACGTTCGGGGTCACGGTCTCGGAGGCCAACACGGAGATAATGTGCCTGCAGACGAAAGATGGGGGGAAGGTGTCGTTCACTGTCACTGCAGCCGGCCAGGTATACAA
>JAYJMJ010000552.1:97800-117013 GCA_036873875.1 Laminaria ephemera | reverse complement strand
CTATATCCTTCATGAGGACATACACAACCCGTAACACGCGCGATCGGAGTATCACACACAGCTTGCAAATATGAGTTACGACGAAATCCTAGATCTCACAGCTGTTGTGTATTTTTAATTTTTTTTATAAAAAGGCGGATCGTCTGTGTTCTGATGGCCATCGAAACTCGTGTGGCCGTATCGTTCGGGATCGTTTGGAAATTTTAAAGGCGGATCGTCTGTGTTCTGGCGATCGAAACTCTTGTGGCCGTATCGTTCGGAATCGTTTGATGGAACACAACTTAATTTTTGGGCAGAGTCATCATGCTTGTTGAGTGTGGCGCTTTGCTCGCTCTGCAGCCTCCGCCGCCTCGCGCTGCTGCTGGAATCGGGTGACGCCAGCAGCAGCAGCAGCCTCCGCCTTTCTCGCAGGGCCGCTGTGTTCGTCAGAAGGAACTTCCTGTGACTAAAATTATTTAGCTCAAGAGGTAGCTTCCCTACTACTACTACTACTACTACTACTACTACTGCTACAATTATTGTTGTTGTATAACGAACACGCTGGCGTTGGGCGACTTGCAACAGCCTCTCTGCCTCGCTCTCGCACGGCCTGCCGGCGAGCCTCCATGTCATTCGCCGTCACGATCATCGTCGGCGATCGATCTTGGACACAATTCGTACTACTTCTGGGGTAGTATTATTGTTGTTATTTTTTGGTATTATTGCCCTGGGAGCCTGACAAAGGTTTAGGATCCAGGACGGATATCGGGATGAAAGGGTTTCACATGCCCTTATGGGTATGTATGTGTGCTTATAGGAAAAAGGGGATAAAAGGGTTTCACATGCCTTCGAGGGCATAAACGTATACTACCGCGTTGCAGGTTTGCACGGCGGTCCCAGTGACTTCCTTCTTTTATCGTACGAGTACAGCAAACAGCAAGCAGTCCTGAGCAATCAGTGCATTCTGTACAGGAGCACCTGTACAGCAGCAACAGTACGTAATAGTACAGGTGAGTATGCAAACAGCTTTATACCGCAGCAGCAGCAGCAGATCTACCCCGGTACTACTGCTGGCCTTGTGCGAGCGTATCCCGCCAATAATCCATGGACATGTTGGCACGCATACTCGGGGTTGCCAGGCGTGGAGCGGGCGGGGCTCCGCCCCGCCTCGCTCCCCGCCGCCTCTCCCCACCCTGTCGGAGCGGTTGTTGTGCTTTTTGTCGAGAACAAAAACAGACAAGGTTTGAATATCGTCGAGTCACATGGAAGAGATAATTAATAGATAAAGACGGTCGGATATTCATTTCACTTCAATTCAGAATCCAGTGTTGTTTTCCTTATACCTGGTAGCTTTTTGTATTGCAGCTGCTACCGCCGTACTGCACAACAGCAGCAAGCAGCAGTAGTAGCAGCAGCAGCAACAATGATAGCAACAGGGGTTGTCAGGCGGGGAGCAAGCAGTATAGTAGTAGTATAGTAGCAGCAGCAGCGGCAGCAAGCAGCAGCAGCAGGAACAGCAATGATAGCAGCAGGGGTTGTCAGGCGGGAAGCGGGCGGGGCTGCTTCCCGCCGCCTCGCCCAATCGCAGCTGATACAACAGCAGCAGCAACAACAACAACAACAACAACAACAACAACAACAACAACAACAACAACAACAACAACAACGCATAGAGCGGGTGTCGATGACCATATCCAAATTTATTTGATACTGATTTAGTGTGAGCGGGGGGGGGGGGTCGCACAGAGCCGGAGAAGTTTGTCTTGAAAATGTGTGAAAAAAGGGGGGGACATTTGACAGGAATCTGGAAGAAGTTCGATCCAACCCAGAGACTAAAATTAAACTCACTGGGAAGAGGGGAAAAGGGGATGATACGAAGTGGCATCGCGCATAGCGACACTTCATTCCGTGACACCAGGATTAATACAAACGAACTACTTTAAGGATACACAAGTTAGTGGCGCTGTGGGACCTGCTTAGCAGAGAGACCTGCTACGAATTACCTGCACCTGTACCAGGGTAATCTTACAAAATTGTGTACTGAGCGCCACGATTTGGCTGAAAGCCCTTCTTCGCAGCCATTTTATGCCCAGCGCGTACAAAAAATGCAGACTACTAGTTCATGTTTCATTTAATGCACAGATTGTCGTAGCATAGGGCTGAGAGACTCTACAAGGGGCCTCTGCGTTTGCAAACCAGTAGGATCTAAATCAAGCCAATTTCCTTGTTTCCTCCATCGCTCGCCAGGCTCCTACTGGCTATCGGCATGTTGCGAAAGGTGGTGTTCTAAGGACTGTTTTGAATTAACATCTTGCTAAGATTCATCGCCCCGGCACCCCCGCGGGACTGCTATCTTTATGTCGCTGCCTCTTCGCTCGATCGTTTTTTGCTGATGTAGCCAATTGCCCACAAGCCGAACTTTCTTCGTCCCCCCTGAAAAGCAAAAAAACGGCATGCGGTGGAGAGAAAGTTCCTTTCTTGGGTCAGAGGGATTCCCGACGAGAAGTACGCAGCGAGGCCCTGAAGGTGTCCCGTTTCAAGACAAGCCCCCATAGAGAGGGAGAACAGGTGCCGTTCGCAATTTGTCAAATTAACCTTGACAGGTCACTGCTACTGCAAAAATCATCCCAGACTACGTAATTTCAAGTAGTTTGACCCCAAAATTGTACGTGCGATCTCGTGCACAACAAATACTGAATGCTACCCTTCTTGAGCATTCCTCTTTGGACATACCGTACCAGGTATCATATGTGTCATCCCAGGTACCTGGTAACACTTAATGGACGCTTACCTAGCGGTTCTAATGGTTGCAATGAATCCTTCCTCCGTCAGCACCCTCTGAAACTCCTCCACGGCTTCTTTGCTTGCCGCGCGAAATAAGGCGTGGCCCGTATCGTTGTACGGAAGCAAGTTGATGCTCGCACGCGTCGGCAGTGGTCTTAACAAACCGGCCAAAGCCCTCGCGAGGTCAAGGCTGTCGTTCAATCCATCGATCAGCACCACCTCGACAAACAAGTGTTCTCTTCGCCTACTCTGTAACACGTCGGCAAAGGCGTCTCTATTCGAGCAGATGTATTATTTGGAGTGTCAGACAAGAGCGAGGACGAAAATGAGGATCGGGAAGGCGCTGGGTATCAGGAAATAAGCTAGGGGGGGCACAATCATTGGCACTTTCGTTAAGGGTTTTCCAGGAACCACGGGAAAAACACTCTTTGGTTGAGCGCAACACAATCGTTGCCTGGAATCATCCACTATCCACTCGTTCAACACTAATGTTTGGCGTGCTGGGCGTGCCAATGATACAACGAGCGAGCTGTAACCGCTTTTACTACTGCAAAAATTTACTCCACACTAATTCCAAGCAGTTAGTCCCATAAAACGAGGGCGCTGCATGTCCCCGCCGTGCGTGATAAATTTTGCTCAACACTCCACACGATAGCACGCTATTATAGCAGCTAAGGCCTCACCTCAGGTCTGTCATCTTGTGCACGGTTGTAGGGACGAGTATTCGCCGCACCTCGTCCGTGGCCGCGTGCACCGACCAAGCCAAGCGAGACGGCATCCCCTTCATCCTCCGAATGGCGCCAGGTGAAGGGCCCACCGTTGACACAGATATTTTGCTCTTTGCCATGGCAAACGCGTGGGGATGCGTGAGCACCTCGAGGGAGCGCGTTACCGCGAACGGGTTGTCCAGCGGCTCCCCCATGCCCATGTAAACCACGTTGGTTAGGGGGGGCTGTTCGGGGAAAGGATTGACGTGAAATATATGCGCAAAACGTGCGTGGTTCAAGGGAGGTAGAGGTTGGTCTAATATCGCGTTCAGCGGTGCTCCAACGCTCGGTTCTGAGTGTTTAAATTGAGCGCGTTGTCAAAGTTGTGGTACGCAACAGTGAGACGCATCCTAAAGTGAGAAAGCTAAACACGATACACATAATCTATTTTTTCAGAGCACCAAACTTAGTTTACAGGATCCGCCTTTAGGATTGAGGTGCGTTCTGCTCAAATACTGTCGTACAGACGAGAAGCAGCTACAGTAGTGACAGATCGCAGCCATAATCTAAAGCCTCAGAAGCCAGAAAGAGGGAAACATTCACCATCCCATATTCCCTGGCCGCCTTCCGGGCAAAAAATATTTGGCCAAGGATCTCCCCTGCCGTCAGATTCCGCACAAGGCCCATCTTCCCTGTCATGCAGAACTGACAATTCTTGGCGCATCCTATCTGGCTCGACACGCACACCGTGGACCTGTTCAGAATGCACGGCGCATGACGCATACGCAACATAAAAAATAGATCAAACTCAACCGCCTTGCGTCTACCGTTTGCACGTGCGACAGAGAGGAGCAGCTACTCGTACTACTGCATTGAATACCAGGTATTAGTATATAATTAATATCAGGTACCCGGTAGCTAATAATAGAAAAAACGTTTCAAAATATGAAGCTTACGTGGAGTGCGCACATACCTGGCCAACTGTTGAAGCTATGGCGGGTTTAGATTGGACGGAGCAGCGGCTATTAATAGTCACACTACAGTAAATGCTCGGTTTATCTGGGGTCTACGTAGGAGTTAAACATCCACCGCGAACTATCCAGCGTAAGCTGCCTTAATCAAGGCCGCTGCGCTCAAACGGCGTACCTTATACCACTGCTGCACACGAACCCTCTCCGCCGCTGTCACCTGATCGGTGTTGCACCTCTACAACTTGGTGATTCGTGTGGAAAACAAGCGACACGCAAAGGTTGCGCTCTGCCTTTGGTCGAAGCGCTGCCTGCTAAAAGCTGCGCCATGGTTAACGTCTCTACCTTGCAGACAGTTAATGGTGTCGTAGTATGCATGAGGTTCGTTTCTTGCGAAAGAGTACAAACATGATGCGTAGGATGGCAGCAGGTTTATCGAAGTGTGAAATACCATCGACCCTGCCATTTCGGGTCCCGGAGATCTTCTCGCAACGTCTCGACAAACCGATCGCACAGCAGTCCATTCTGTTTGTTCTCACATCGCATCAGGCCTCACAGAGGTACCTACGCTGGCAGTGAACGATGGGCCACAAACAAACAAAATAATACGTTCGCCCGTTGATGCACACAAAACAACACATACCTTGCTCCGCTGAGACACGGGATGATCACCGTTTCTACTTCCAGGCCGTCTTCCAACCGCACCAGCAGCTTCCGGGTTCCGCATGAGGAGACCGACTCCTGCACCACCTATCATGTCATACCAGGTACCAGGTATCATGGCATATCATATCATAGCAGGTGCGTCGTGCGACATGATGAGAACGCGGAGAACGGCCGGTGTCCAACAACGTCAGACGTCAAGGACGAGTGTCGTCGTGAATCGTGCGTTTAGAATAATCAATCCTCACCGTGGGCGCAATTCGTCCACGTTTTACGCTTGGCTTGCAGAGTACAGGCCTTCGAACCAGGCTCGCCTTGCACCAAAGCCGTCGATCGCCGTCTGCTCGGGTCTGTACCTCATTAGCCTAATGTCTGGCATTTACGTATGTAGTCTACACGTGCACCAGCACTCGCAGTGCTTGCACCGACCTACCTGCCAGGGAAGGGCTTCAACTTTGTCGTGGAGAATCCCGGATGTTTTATCTGTGAGGAATTCTGCCAAGCCTTCGCTGGAGAAGGGATCAACGCCGTCCGCAATCGCAGCCCACACCATCTTAGCCCGACCAAGGCCTCCTAGTACTTCCGACACCCCCTCCACACCCAGAGACAGCAGCTCGCCACCAGGGGTGCGTGTGTTGGGGGCCGTTTCCAGCTTGGTTTCGTGCAGTGACGGAGCAGCAGGAGAGGTTGATGTCGTTGCTGACATTGAAGGGACGGCCACGTTGAGTACGTCACCACGAGCGATGCTCGGAGTATAGAGCAAGAAAGACTCCACCGACCCAACCAAGGTCAAGGCCGTGACGGCGGAGACCCTTGCTCGTCTCATGGTACCAGCTGTAGCGGTCAGCAGCGGTCGTAGTGCTGCGATACCACGGAACTGTCAATATCATGTGACTTGGAGGGGTTTCCACATTACTTTGGAGGCTTTTGACGGTTTCATGTTATCACGCCGCATCTTCGCTCCGACCGGCAGCCAGTGTGGCTCATGTGAAGCAGATCAGACCATCAGACGTGTGTGAGTCCTAAGGCTTTCACTGAGCTTGCTGGGTCGGGTCGGCATGTCTTCTGTTGGGGGTGCGTCGAGTGCAGCGCTGGACAACAGGAAGCTGGCCAAATTCGTGGAGCTTCTAGTGCATGACTACTTGGAGAACAAAGGGTTCCTTGGCACGGGAGAGAAGTTTGCTGAGGAATGCTCAAAAGGTGCTGCTGCAATTAATGGTGGTGATGGAGATGGTGTGGACGAGGCAGGTAGCTGGTACTGCCTTTCTGACAAGCTAGCTCTCCCGGTGAGAGTTTAGGAGAACACGTTATGTTCCGCTAACAACCAAATGTCGTGCTACCTTGCGCCTGGTATGAGCAGTTAGTTGGAGAGTTGAGCCGGCGGTGTATTAGAAGTTAGAAGTTCGAGAAGAGTTATTAGTAGTAACATCAGCCGTCGACCTAAAGCCAACCGAGCAACTAACTGAAAGTGTATGAAGGGTCATCAGAAATTCTCCCGCAGGACCTCGTCCTTGTACAATCGTCCTGTTGACCCTTGCAGCATCCAGGGGGGTCACTGATCTATCATGCTACCTGGTATGTACGTCCTTCACGAGGAAGGTAAACACGTGCGGCCAACCTGTGTATCGACTCGGTCGAACTCACAACATATGTTTGTCAAAAAAAAAAACTTTGAACAAACAAGTACGAGGCCAGCACCGCCCAACACAACAAGTGACTTACAGAGACATAATGAGGGGTCAACCGGCCAATAACACAAAAGAATCGCGCTCAACGGTGGGACTTGTATGTGATGAATAAGCTCTAGTCGAGGAAATCTGCACACGAGTATCATACGAAGTACATACATAGCTCGATCTCCCCACGCGTATATTGCGGAACCATTGCAGTATATCGTCGTGTACTCGTTTATCTGCGGTGTTGGACGCGGTGCATGATGTTTAGTTTTCTGATTCCAACCGATTAGTCCTTGTCAAACACTTGTTGTGCGTGGCACCCGCCATCATCGTCTTGTGGTTGTGTATTCATATTGAGCCGATGATTGTCTCGCCGTCTACAAGGATATTTTTTACTATCACATGCTGAGTTGTACGAGTATATCTATCGTGTAGGATCGTGTACATACATACACTTGACCAATCCGTGGGGTTTCCAGAGATATGTGTAGGCTTTTTACTTGGTAGGGGATGGGGGATGCGGTCAGCTGACGGTCAACCGTACCGCCGTTAGCAACTGACCGCACTGACCGGGTACCGTCATTGCCCATCTTTGGGTGTTTGGTTCGACTAATCAATGCATGATGACTTGCAGGAACTCCTCCGGCACAACGCTATGGCTGCGCTAGGGCAGCGCTTCGCCAGTGTCATCGAGGTGCTCATTCAAGAAATGGTTCGAGAAAAGGACGGGAAAACTTCTGCGCCTTCGTCGGTGTCCATCGCTAGCGTAAGAGACTCCAAGGGAAGGCGAAGGCCAATGGTAGACCCAAACGCAACATCACGTTCCATGAACGCAACTTTCGGAACGAGTGGTCTTGGGTCTACAGGAAGCGAAGTATCTACCGTGACAGCCTCCAAAGAAAGTCAGGAGTCTCTCCTGGCAGGAAGAGGAGGGGGGGGTTCCAGCACAGGCGTTCTTTCTAGAGGGCGTGGGGGTTGCTCCAACATGAACGAGACTGTGGGGGGAGGGAAGGAACGGTGCAAGACGAGGTGACAACCTTACGCTTACCTGTTGCGGTGCTCAGTTTCCGTCTGGGTTCGCGGTTTAGTAGTATGCAATAAACACTTTCCAGCACTTTCACCGATTATATTGTTGGATTTTAGTTGCGCGTGACCGATGGATATCGTGTGAGGTACGGGACGCCACCTTTTCTCATCCAAGAAAACAGTAGCGAAGGGCATGCTTGTCATTAATCAAGTAAATATAAGCGTCGTCGGTCATACATAGCCAAATTCAACATTTTTAGGCAGAATGGTCACAATGTGAGCTTATCCCGCATCGTTTGGTGCTTCTGTTTTGTTCGTCATCTTGTAGCCCCCTCCAGGGTAAAATGGGAGCATCACGTGGCAACCTCGGCTGTCGAATAGAGGGCCGAGAGACGACGCGCAAGCATCACCTATCGAGCACAAAACGAGGTCACGGGCTTTCGTCGCCTCCGAAGGTGACTCCCCCCAAATGTATTCTGCGGGTTCTGCGTCCTGCTCGTATTTCTTAGAATAAAACTGTTTGGTCAAGAGTCGCACGCGGCGAGTATTCTAGGGCCTAATACCTGCTCAGGGTTCGTTGCGTGCTGTTTATTTATCAACCATTATTTTCGGCACTGATCGCACGCCGTACTTCAGGACGCCACGCACGCGCCGATAGACCGATGGCAGTCCTACCGTCCTCGATGTTGGTACGTATGGAACGGTAATATCGTGGTTGGGGTATGCCTCACAGCAGGAGGAGCTTTGCGAAATCCAGTATTACGTTATCGTTAGGTGTCCATGACCCTTACACATGTTTGCCCCTACTCCTATATACTACTCCAGTAATACGCCATCGTTAGATGTCGGCGAACCTTATCAATGAACCTTACACAAGTTTCTCTCTACTCCTTGACACATGTTTCCGTTTTCGTTGCGCGATGAAGCTTAATAATGAACCTTATCGATGAACCTTTATCAATGAACCTTATCAATGAACCTTATCAATGAACCATATCAATGAACCTTACACAAGTTTGTCCCAATTCCTTCACATATGTTATTCTGTTTCGGTGCGCGATGAACCATTCCGCCGGGACAAACCGCAGGGGGGTAGAGGATCGAGGGACACTGGGGGAATGTTGAACAAATTCCAGTTCAGCAAAGACGCCCTTCGAAGGTGACGAGATTTTTATGAGAAAAACATAGCATTTAACCCCGTGCGATGCGGGCCTACGGCCACGAAATACACGGCACGATATTTAATTTTTAAGGACCTGGACGATAGTTTTTTGGGGCATCGATGCGCTTGCGAGCTGTGCCTTCTATATACTACCCATGGATCGACCGTGAACACGCAGCAGTCCATCCAAACGATTATCCCTGACCTGACAATCACAAACATTCGGGCGTTTCGGTGACGTGGCCACTCGTTTCAATATGGCGTGTTTTTTGGCAACGAAGTGTGCTTCAATGTGAGAGGCCTGCCCGTTATTCTCCTCGTTTTATCGGTGGCACACTGGTGTGCCCCAACACGGGGGGGCGAACCACGAAGATACAGGGCATATGCGGCAGGCAAAAGCCTCTTTGTCTTCGTGCTCCGTGACGGTGCGCCATAATGGTAGCTTTTCATAGCTCGGCGAAATGGTTTTTAATGGCCTCCTGCATTTTAGGTTTCAACAAGCTTTCTCCACACACGCCATTTATCGTGCTCTACCGCCCCAATTACAGACACCAAATGAGCCACGAGAGCTGGATTCCAGAAGACCTTCGAATGAAGGTATTACAGGATACGCAAAGAGCATGCAGCATATCTAGCCTTGCAGCTATATTGGTAGAATGGTGGCGTAAACAGTCCTTAGGTAGACGTCCCTAACAAGATCTAAATATGTAACTGTGATGTGGGTGTCTCATATACTTGGTGCTATGCCAATCCCGCTAACGGGCTGTAGTGTGCGTTGCTTCCTTCGCATGTCATCTTGCTGGAGTCATGCATTTGGTGGTGGGTCTTACCAATAACAGGTTAACAGGCTGTTGTTTGTGTTGCTTCCTTCACGTGTCATAGATCTATATGTTATTGCGCTATAAGTCTTATCATCCGCTGGCGCAGCCGAAACAGAAATACTCGCCTCTAAAGATTATCGGGAAATTGTTTTATTGTCAGATGATGAGACGGAGCATGGCGGTGATAAAGGAGAATGTTTACGAGAGCGTAGCGCAAAGGAGCTTGGTGAGGAAAGAAAAGAAACGAAGTAGTAGGAGCGAACTGGAGATCGTCAAGACTCAAGAAAAGTTCGGTACCAAGCACCAGAGACCTTGCGCGCTGTGCGAGCAGAGCTTCAGCGAGGTCAACCTCGTTCTCGCCGTCCCTTTTAAGGTAAGACCCAAAAACATATTGTAGATCAGGGAATAGTGGTGAAGCCATGGAATGGACGTTGAGGAACGTGGTGCACCAAAAACAACTTAGGTGCACATTATTTGCCTTTTAATGCGTACTTTGAGGCGCCTTTGATGGGCATCCAATGGGTATCCCAAGGATCATGGGAGACCCACGGGATACTCATGGAAGTGACCCACGGCGAAACCCATAGGTTACCCATGGGTGACCCATGGGCGACCCATAGGTACCCATGGGTGACCCATGGGAGACTCATAGGTTGCCCATGGGCTAGTAGCAGGAATTCATGGGTGACTGATGGGTCAGTACAATATACCCATGGGTGACCCGTGGGCCAGCACTCTAAAGCCATGGGCGACCCACGGGTGACCCATGGGCGACACATGGACTACTACGACAAACTCATGGGTGACCCATGGGCGACCCGTGGAACAACATTATATACCCATAGGTGGCCCATGGGTGACCCATGGGCCAATACTATAAACCCATGGGCGGCCCATGGGCCAGCATTACAAACCTATGGGCGACCCATGGGCGACCCATGGACCAATACTACAAATTCAATGGCAACCCATGGGCCAGCACCATCAAATTATGGGTGACCCATTTGCAAGCCATGGGCGACCCATGGGTGACCCATGAGTAAGCACTAAAAACTCATGGGTGGCCCATGGGCGAACTTTGGGCGAGCACTACCAAGTCGTGGATGACCCATGGGCGACCCATGGGCGACCCATGGGCGACTCATGGGCGACCCATGGCCCAGCAATATAAACTATAAACCCATCGGCGACCCATGCGCCAGTATTACAAATGCAAGAGCGGTCCATGGGCGTAGTACTACAAACTCATGGGTGACCCATGAGCGACTCATGGGAGACCCGTGGGCGACCGATGGGATGGTATTACAAACCCATGGGCGACACATTAGTGACCCATGGACCAGTATTACATACCTATGGGCGACCCATGGGCGACCCATGGGCCAATACTATAAACGTATGGGTGGCCCATTGGCGAACCATGGGCGACCCATGGGCCAGCACAAACCCGTGGGCGACCCATGGATGACCCATGGTAGACTCATGGGCCAGCACAAACCCGTGGGCGACCCATGGATGACCCATGGTAGACCCATGGGACAGAACTATATACCCATGGGACAGCACTACCCATGACACATGCTACATTAGAGGTGAATGATATCATTGTTTCTCGGGCTCCTCACTTGAGGAGCTCTAAACCTCACCCAAAAACTAATTTTGAGAAGAATGAAACTTCAACCCTATGAACAAACCTATGGCCTAGGTATCCAAAAAACTATTGCAAAACAAGAATGACATTCCGACGATTTTGGGTTTAGGAGCCCCGTCATTCAGATACAAAAATGCCGAAGAGTGGTACGTCTATCGTAGCACGAGTCCCATGGGACAGAACTATCTACCCATGGTAGACCCATGGGCGACCCATGGGCGACCCATGGGCGACCCATGGGCCAGCGCTATCAAATCATGGGCGACCCATGGGCCAGCGCTATCGAATCATGGGTGACCCATGGGCAAGCACTATAAACTCTTGGGTAACCCGTGGGTGAACTATGGCCGAGAACTATCACGTCATGGGTGACCATTGGGCGACCTATAGGCGACCCATGCATGACCCATGGGCCAGCAACATAAACCCATGGGCGACCCATGGACGACCCATGAGCCGGTATTACAAACCCATGGGTGACTCATCGGCGACCCGTGGGCCAGTACTACAAGCTCATGGGTGACCCATGGCTAGTCATAGTTGAGACCTATTAAGTCAACGTGCGACCCATGGGCAACCTATGGCTAGTCATAGTTGATCTATGGGCGATGTGGGTGATCGACCCATGGGTGGCCCCATTGGCCAGCACTACGAAGTCATCGGTGGCACAACCCATGAGCAACGGTCCATGGGCAACCCATGGCTGGTCATAGGTGATCCATGCGCGACCCATGGGCGATCCATAGGCGATCTATGGGTCCGCACTCTAAACCCGTACTCGACCCGTACGCGACCCATGGGTGACCCATGGGCGACCCATGCGCAAGCACTCTAAACCCGCTGGGCGACTCATGGGTAACCCATCGGCGACCCATGCGGGACGACGACAAACTACTGGGTTACCCGTGGGCGACCCATGGGCAAGCACTATATACCCATGGGTGACCCATGGGCGACTCATGAGCAAAAACTTTAACCCCATGGGCGACCCATGGGCCAGTACTACAAACCCACGGATGACCCATGGGTGACCCATGGGCCAGTACTACAAACTCACGGACGACCCATGGGCCAGCACTACCAAGTTATAAGTGACCCATGGGCAACCCATGGACAACCCATACGTGACCCATGGGCAAGCATTACAAACTCATGGGTGATCCATGGGCGAGCTATGGGTGACACTATCAAGCCATGGGTGACCCATGGGCCACCCATGGGCGACCCATCGACCAGTATTACAAACTCCTGAGCGACCCATGGGCGACCCATGTGCGACCCATGGACCAGTATTACAAACTCATGGGCGGCCCATGGGGAACCCATGGGCCACTATTACATACGTATGGGCGTCCCATGCTCCAGTACTACAAATTCATGGGTGACTCATGGGCGACCCATGGGCGATCCATGGGCCAGCACTTGAAACCCGTGGACGACCCATGGGTGACCCATGGGCGATCCATGGGCGACCCATAAGCTAGTACTACAGACCCATGGGCGACCCATAGGCGACCCATGAGCCAGCAATAAAAAACCATGGGCCAGCGCTATCAAGTCATGGGTGACCCATGGGCAAGCCATGCTGACCCATGGGCAAGAACTACAAATTCATGTGTGACCCATGAGTGAACTATGGGCGAGCACTATCAAATCATAGGTAACTCATGGGCGACCCATGAACGACCCATAGGTGATCCATGGACCAGAAATATTAACTACACACCCATAGGCCAGTAGTACAAACGCACGGGCGACTCCTGGGCGACCCATCGGCCAGTATTACAAACTCATGGGTGACCCATACAGACTCTCATGGGTCAGCACTATCAAGTTATGGGTGAGCAATGGGCAACCCATGGCTAGTCATGGGTGATCCGTGGGCGATCCATGGGCCAGCGCTTGAAAGCCGTGGGCGACCCATGAGCCGGCATTACAAACTCATGGGTGATCCATGGACGACCCATGGGACAGCACTATATACCCATGGGGCAGAAAATGTACTTTTGTTGTTATGATGTCCGTCGTGGCCATACTCTTTCCTTCGTAATTTCCCCCCAGGCCTATTTAGGAGGACCGTGCCCAACGCTGATGTATGTACATACAGTAGGTAGAATATGCTATGCTTGTTCAGCGCGGTGCCCCCCCCGCCTGTATTTGTCGACGCAGGCTGCCTTTTGTGCTTGCTTCCACATCAAGACTGATGACAGCAGTTGTGTTAATATTCGCTGTGCGACAACGGGCATGCGTCTTCTCCTTACTTTTCCTTGGTGAGCGCAGGCTATCGTGGACCTGCGTATTGCGTGGCAGAAGACTTTGCCTCAGGCGACGGGAAGCACGACCAAGACTAACCGGACGATGCTGATGCCACCACAGTGCTACAACGAGGTTAAAGTAAGGCTACACGAAGTAGACTATACTGTTTGTATCAGGTACTTATTGTCAGGGCTTTGACCCGCGGGCTGGGGCGGGAGGTTTTCATGTTCTCGCGGGTCGAGTCGGGTCGGGTCAGGAGGTGTTCGAAACTTCACGGGCCAGGTTGGGTCGGATCAGGAGGTTTTCAAATCTCACGGGTCAGGTGGAATCACCCTGACCCGACCCGATCCGCGAGAAGCGACCCGACGGATGAAAAGCCCTGCTTCTTTTCAGTGAAGTAGGAGGTTAAGGTCAGACGGTGTACTGCTTGTACCAAGTACTTATTTTCAGTGATAGGTTCTACTGACTTTAGGACGCACTGCCGAGCACTGGTGCACTAGACTATAGAGTCAGCTCACTTCGCTGATGTGCAATTGCTTTATCTCGGTCATCCCATGGCCGTGCAATGGTGCAGCTTTTGCTTTGAAGAGGGCGACCTGACTAACATGTTTCTGAAAACGAACATCGATGATGAAGTTGGTCGGTACGTTTGTCTTTGTGCCCGCGGGCCCCCTTTCCAGGTTTGCGCGTTTTGCAGTCAGCTGTTCCATGACCCGCTGGGCTACCGGCCTACCTGGGATATGGAGGTCTTACGGTGAGTTAATCCACATGATACCGTACAACTGCTGTAGCGTATAGTTATGGTTAGCCCTGCCGTCCTCTCTTGATTCACCCAACGTGACAATACAAGGATCACTTATCAAACAATCCCCGTTCAAGGGCAGCGCAAACACTCCATCACGAACGCCCAACCCCAGGAGTGAGTGGCATGATAGAAAGATTGTCTCCGACACGATGACGATAATTGTAAAGCTTGGTCATGCTATCATGCTATTACCACTTACTTGGTTTGACATACAGTCGACATGTGATTCTGCCTCATCATGTCACTCAGGATGCGCAAGAAGAAAGAGCAGCTGGCACTCGAAAAAGAGCGAGAATACTGGGACCCGCTGCGGAATTCAAGCTTTAATACGGTAAATAACGTAGCAAAAAATATTGCTGCGCCTCTTGATTTATGTGAACGTATAATATTATACGGGTAGTGCGACATACATTATTGCGTTTTGATTGGCGTCGAGGTGGTATGGGAGTCATGCCCTGGGTTTTCACGACGCTTTCATTCGCCGCGGCTCGTACCAACAGGGTCCAAGGATTGGCTCGGCTTGGGGGGGGGTTATTCATTTCGGTTTGATGTTTAAAGCGCTAGAGAAGACAAATCTGAAGAGGGGGCGACGCGTGCTATGATACTACCGGTAGGTAGTATCATGGCACTTTGTGGCCAACACATTGAACACAACCGACGGCGCTCCTCAACTGAGGAAGTACTTCATAATAGTATCCATGTTTTTTTTTCAGATGAAAATTGTTTGTACGAAGTATACCTAGAGCATGGGGTTACTCGTTGGGTTGCACTTTCGTATATTGTTCGAATCAGATTTACGGTCGGGTATGGAGTTCCTCAGGTGAGGAGGCTCGGAAAAGTTTAGGTGTATCCCTATCGCAGCACTCCTCCTATCGCAGCACACGTCGGGGGGTAAGATTGTACCAGGTACCTGGTATGATTTTATGGAGTATGGAGAGACCCGTCAAAAACGGCCGTGCTCTCGAAAAGATTGCGCCCCGAAAGAGCGACTAAAGCGATAATGGGGAGTACCACTCCAGCCTACGTCGGTGAACGATTACTCTGCTTCGGTCGCCCAATGACGTCGCGTTCGTCCAGCGCAAAGGAAGTAAAGAGTACTACTGTGGATGGTATGTTCGCGAAACTATTGCTTGGTTTGATCCCGCCCTCCGTTGTTCACCCAGCACAGACGCAGTCAAGAGTGCTGTGGATAACATACTCGCGAAACAAATGCTTCTTTCGATTTTGGACTTCATTCCTCTGTGCCTCTGACTTTCGCTCTGCCAAGCAGGCAACGCATTCAAAGGACCAGGACCAGCAAGTATCGCCGGCGGAGGCGGCGGCTTCGCTCTCTGTCGAGGCTGCCGCGTAAGCAGCATCGCCGTCAAGCATCCTCATCAAGTGTCTTAATCGTCCTAGGCATGGTTTTGACCAAAACCATTGGAAGCGCACCGTCGTATGCCGCCCCTTGGCTCTCCGTCGAGACTGCAGCTTAACAAGCATCGTCAGCAACTAGCTTTATGGTCCTAGGCAAGGTCTTGACCAAAGCCGTTTGAAGAGCCCGCTGGAATGCTAAGCCGTTTGAAGAGCCCGCTCCAGTGATAAGCCATTTGAAGAGCCCGCTCGAATGCAAAGCATTGTGAAGAGCCCGCTCCAACGGTTTGACCTCGTGGGGGTAGAGTAGAGATCTACTATCGGCGCTGCATTTTGTGCACTGCTGTGATGCTATGTACAGTATCGTTTTCTGTGCGGCACGTGCCTTGCCAGGTTTACTTTGTACAAGCGGCTCGAGTTTGAAGCGTGCTCGTCGGGGGGTTGAAAGCGATCAGACGTGGCCAGCAAGGTAAAGGTTTCGATGCAACGCAGGCTAGCCAGTCCACGAAATATGCCCTCGCTTTTTGGGTGCTGCTTGGGTCGATGTCGCTTCACAGTTTAGTCATTGAAGCTAAGAGATATTAAAGGAGGAACCTGCGCCACAGCCACCACAGTGAGCAGTGAGCTTGAGAGCGCCAGGCAGAATGCATATTCAGTATTCAGCCCTTGGGCATGAATACGCAGTGATGAACAGTAGCACAGTAGCGCTCACGCACGTTCCATGTGCGTTGAATACTTCAGGGCAATATATAGCAGATATCAGCTCTACTAGGTCTAAGATGGTGGCCCAAAGGCAACAATAGCAACCAATTGCCGCACCAAAAGTGTCTTGTACTGTTCGCAACTTCGTGTAATACCACACTCGGCATCAAAGGTTTGCGTCTAAACCTGAAACTGCTGTTAACCCTTGTCCCACCGCAAAATGTATTATGTGCTAATTCCAAGTACTTTGTCCCCAAACACGTGGGTGAACTGAACGTACGTGCAACCTCAATAAGGGGTGCGCCCGGAAATGTTTATCTGGCAAGAGCTCCGACGGTGTATGCTCACTAGCTAGTGCCCACGCAGCACAGTCCACCTCGGTGTGCCTTTTTTGTCGCCTGCATGCCGGACGGAAACACGTGCCTCAGGAAGGGTCCCACGCGCTGCTACAATATTACTGAATTCCTAAGGTTAAGGTTTACTCTTGGGCTCTCCTATACTACCATGCCTATGCCTGCCTATGCAGATATTGAGAGCAGTTCGGATGGCCCACTTAGCCATGCCTTATTCAAGTTGCACAAACCGCCGCTTGCAACGAGAACACCTGGTACGTTGATAGCTATCGTCTGGAGTGTTACGAGTAGACTACTCTACAAAAGGTCCACCCGATGCACGGTAGCCCTCTACAGTTACCACCGATCCCGTGGCTATTATCGACCACAGCACTGCTATACACTCTAGCCGTATGCGAAACACGTCGCTACAGACTGGGCTACAAACCCCACAAACACAACGCCACACTAGAGTACCAACACTAATACTAATACGCTGCCTTTGACCACCCCATCCAGCGCAAACGCCCTTCTGTAGCCGTTGTTTTACTTGCCGGCTACGCTTGCCACCAAGGCTTCCCACGCAGGCTTCACCACTGCCGACACACGCTCGCCCACGCGGGACGCCCTTGCATCGATAGAGGCTTCCTCAGTGCTCGTTTCTGCATCCCGCACCTGAACGGCCGTCAGCGTAGCACACGAATAAGGGTCATTCCTAACGAACAAAAAAAACGTCACGAATGGTGCCAAAAGAAACGTAACATTTCGCGAATCGTGATTTTTATCACGAATCGTGACATCGAAAAGCTTTGAAAAAAATCATATAACTGAATGTCACGATTCGTGACAAAAAAAAAACGTGATTTTGTTCTTCAAAACGTGACATTTCATAATTTTCAAATGTCACGAATCGTGATTTTTTGCGTTCGCCAGGAACGACCCCATGAGGGTCAGCGCGGCACACCAATAACAAGGTCAGCATGGCACACGAGTATATAAGAGGGTTAGCATGGCAAGCAAATAAGAGGGTTCGCATGGCAAGCAAATACAAGGGTTAGCATGGCCCACGAACAAGAAGAAAACAGAGCTTAAAAAAAAACAACAACGGTGCGATGCGGTGAAGGTTCGGCCAAGGGTCTGTCGTCGTCTGCTTTCCGATGTATCAAAGCATCAAATTTAGCTTTAGCCATTCCCGCGCTCCAAATCGAAACACAACAGACCCAGGGTACTCAGTGGAGCAAGGGAGTGCGTCCCGTTGCCCGAACATACAGCCGGTCCACGTTTACTCACTCTTGTCCACGCTATAAAGGGCATCCAAAACCCCCACCGATACGTGACAATCTCAGTCTCATGCGACCTGTTGGAGCGGTAACCCATTGCCATCCAACTCACCAGTCAAATGTATGATTGACCAGTTGTGTTATCCAATCTGCGTACAGATCGAAATCCAACAGGACCCACCTTCGTGAAGACAACGAAGAAGTTGTTGGCTGGCATTGGGTTCATGGCCGTCAGCTCCAAACCCTGCTCGTCCGCCAACTTCGCCACCCACGCGACATCCCTGATGCCCCACTGCCCCTCACTGCGACCCTTAAGGTACGCGTCGAAACCCTTGTTGCTGTCAGGGATTAGCACGCCATCCAGCCCGAACGGGCCATATAAAAAGAAATGTTTGCCCATCTTTAGACCCAAAGCGACTCCCTTGAGCAAGCTGGACGTGCACTCCTGCGGGGGGGGGTGAAAACAATCAACATTAACTGCACGGTCGATAATCGCATTACTACAATTACGCGTTGTTAGCCTGCTGTTTAAACGCGTCACAAGGAGCACTCCGCTGGAATTCAAGATCGTTGCGATGTTTTCGCCCCAAGGAAACATCAAATATAACGCTTGCTGGCATGCGAGCGCAAAATAAAGACAACAACTTTTCCGAAGTAACCGAACGAATAACGAGGTTGTATTAACCGACTTTAGACGACTCTATTTCCAGGAATATTGTATGAAATAAACCAGGGTAGTTGGGAGTGTGCCTGTGTTCAGGGCGTGTGGTTCTATAAGTAACCCTAACCCTAACCCTATAGCAGCAGTAGTAGTGGTGTTGCCTAACTCTAACCCTATAGCAGCAGTATTACGGAGGACCACAGTAATGAGGACCTACGATACACACAAAAAACTATATATTCCACCGTTTTTACCAACCGTATTTGGTCCTGATTACGAGGGAAAGGGACGGCTGAACCCCTCTCGCGATCAAAATTAAGGCAAGCACCGCAGGAGGAAAGGTGGAGAGAAATCTTCTGTGTTTACCTTCCTCCTGTGTGACCCCGG
>JAYJMJ010000552.1:55942-74576 GCA_036873875.1 Laminaria ephemera | reverse complement strand
GGAGTAGGAACGGTGCTCCATCTCGAAAGGGATGCGTGGTCAATGGTCAAATGACTAAGGCAAGCAACAAATGAGTATACCCCCCGCCCCCCAAATGTGCGCGAATCGGGCCGTTTCCTTGTCGTATAATAGCAAGGGGAGCTTTGTCTTGGGGGCGAGCGCGAACGTCTCTGGGAGAGGGACCCTCGAATTTTCCGGTGGGACGGGCCACGAGCTCCCGGAAGAAGTGTACCCCTTGGTCAAAGTATCCGGACATGGGACGGTCACTTTCGCCGGGACAAATCTGACCTTAGGGAGGGGGGTCACGGTCACGGTGAGCATTTGTGAAGTATGATATGTTTAAGGCTTTTAACTCCTTTTAAGAGACAGCTTGACTCTTTTTGCTTTTAAACATTTAACAGACACCTGTGTTTAAGGCTTTTGACTCCTTTTAAGAGACAGCTTAACTCTTTTTGCTTTTAAACATTTAACAGACACCTGTGTTTAAGGCTTTTGACTCCTTTTAAGAGACAGCTTGACTCTTTTTGCTTTTAAACATTTAACAGACACCTGAACTATTGTTGCGGGTGGGGTGGGCCACGAGATATCGTGGAGGGAGTAAACCCCCAGGTCAAAGTGTTCGGGCATGGGACGGTCACTTTCGCCGGGACACGGTCACGGTGAGCATTAACCCTAACCCCAACCTTAAAGCTATCCAATAAAGCTATACCAGGTATGGTTTAGTGTAGAAAACCGACCGAGTTATGCCCGTTTCTTCAATATGGGTATGGTTTAGTGTAGAAAACCGACCGAACTATGCCCGTTTCTTCAATATGGGTATGGTTTAGTGTAGAAAACCGACCGAATTATGCCCGTTTCTTCAATATGGGTATGGTTTAGTGTAGAAAACCGACCGAGTTATGCTCGTTTCTTACTAACACCCACACCTTCCGCAGTGAATCCTCTTCCCTCTTCCTCCTTGGAACCTTCGTCGGACATATCAGAACCCCCATTCAAGACCTATGCCATTCAGGGCAGATAGATCCGTGGTCTATAGGATTTGTATGGCCTATACATCATGTTGCCGGGCGGGAGCCGCATGATCTAGCACATTTTCCTGGGTGGAGCATGTACTGCACAGATCCTGCATAATAAGATATCATATCGACAGATATAGGATCCAGATGATCCAAATCGACTGGGTTGGATCTGTACTGCACAGATCCAGCCCAAGATATCATATCGACAGATATAGGATCTAGATGATCCAAATCGACTGGGTTGGATCTGTGCTGCAAAGATCCTGCACAACATATCAATCACATGGACAGATGTAGGATCTAGAAGATCTAGATCATGATCTGTCTGATGCGTATGACCTTTCCCGTTCCGGTGCTACTCCTTTAAGGATACGGCCAAACTGGCTTTCTCCGCAAGCACATCCTTTGCGTTCATCACGGGGGATCTGGCTCTACAACGGGATGGACTCATCGCCTTCCCCTACCCTACCGTCGAAGCCGCCTTATTTTCGACCGACGGACTGTTTTCTACCCGGGGGGGGGTGGAAAACTCTTGGCGTTTTTTGGGGGAGGGTGTTGTTGGCGGCTGGGGGGGGTGGGGGGCGGCGTCTCGAAGCACCTTACGAGTAGAAGGGAAATTCAGCTGGACTGGGGGTACCATGTCCGGCAACGCTCGGGTGAGTCGGAGTTTAAATGAAGTGTTTTGTGTTTGGCTTGTGACAACTTTCACGCCATCCTTCCATAGACGCATCGCTTGGCGTTTTTAGTCGCACGGGACGCGTGCTACGAAAAAACGTACCAGGTAGCATTTTTTGGGCTGAAACGTTTTCTGAATGACGGGGCTCCTTAACCCAAAATCGTCGGAGATGCAACATTATTTTGCAAATTATTTGTTCTTGGTATACCTACTATAGGCTATGGGAATGTTCAAACGGTAGTACTTTTATTAGTCCCCCCAAAAAAGTTTTGGGGGAGAGAGGTATCGAGCTCCTCAAGTGAGGAGCCTGGAAACGGAAAAATAATGCTGCACGTCTACCGTAGCATGTCGAGAAAATCTAAAAAAATCGAAATCTCAAAAAACCTCTACCAGGTACACCACAAAATCTAAAAATCTCAAGAATCTCAAATCACACAACGTCAAACATCAAAACCTCAAAATCTGAAAAACAAAGACGCGCGCTACGATAGAGGGTATAGAGGTTTTTGGCTTTTTTTTTGTTTCTGAATGACGGGGCTCCTTAACCCAAAATCGTCGGAATGTCATTCGTGTTTTGCAATGTAAACATTTTTTTTTTGTACTGTATACCTAGGCCATGGGTTTGCTCATCGGGTCGCTCTTTCGGTTTACTCAAAATAATTTTTTGGGGTGGAGGTGTAGAAGCTCAAGTGAGGAGCCTCAGAAAAATAATGCTGCTTGTCTACCGTAGCGTGTCGAGAAAATCTCAAAATATCGAAATCTCAAAAAAACCTCTAGACCACAAAATCTAAAAATCTCAAGAATCTCAAATCACACAACGTCAAACCTCAAAACCTCAAAATCTCAAAACACCAACAAAAACAAAATCTCCAAAAATCTCCAAAATCTCCAAAATCTCCAAACGTCAACCCTCAAAAGCTCAAACTAAACGCAGGTGCTGTGCGTCGGCGAGTCCGAATGGTCCGGCGGCCCAGACCCCAAGAAACTCCTCTCCTCCTTACACCTCATCAACGCGGGCGATGCGGTGTGGTCAAGCGGCGACGTCATCGTATCTCTAGGCGCCTCTTTCCTAAATCATGGCACCCTCCGCCTCCAAGAGTCCGAAACCGGGGATGGTGAATTCGGGTCCCCCCCTAGGATAAGAGCTCCTAGGAAGGGGGAGGAGGGTTGGTTTGATAACGGCAAGGAAGCCGGTGCGGATAGTGCGGTGTTCGCGGGAGAGGCGGGGTCTGCCGGGGGAGGCGCGGCAAACTGGGCGTGGGAAGATTTTGGCTACGGGGGTGGTTGACCGTAGGATAAGGGGGTTAGGACGGATCCGAAATGTATCCTGGGTTGTTATGATACGAAGTACGTATGTACGACGAAAGCCCTCTTGTAATGGTGATGCAGTCCTGTAGACCCCGTCGCGAGCCTCATGCTACTAATAGTAGTAATAGTAGTAATAGTAGTAATAGTACGGTAGAGGTTCGCCTTTTTTGTTCTGAGGCTCTTCACTTGAGGACCTCTATACCTCCTAAAAAAAAAACTGATTTCGATTAAAAAAAAAACTCTACCCGAAGAACAATTCCATGGCCTAGGCATACATACAACGAAACATACCTGGTATCGCAAAACGAAAATGAAAATTCCGACGATTTTGGGTTAAGGAGCCCCGTCATTCAGAAAAAGTTTCTGCCTAAAAGCGCTTCCTCTATCGTGTCAAGCACATTGATTGGGAAAGAGAGAGGGGATAGGTAGGTTTCGGAAAAAAAAGTGCCGATTACAACGACCATACCAAGCTATCATACCTGGTACTATTGATAGGGCAGGGCGTCATGGACACAGTAGCCGATTTTCAACGCAAGGAGTTGCACCACACGCGCGCTGCATGGGACTACTACTTGTACGACGCGCTCACACCGTTTCTTGAACCACATTTTTCAATGTTTTTGTGGCTGTATCTGGGGGCCCCAACAGGGGGAATAGGTGATCCTCAGCCTTTCCTTGGCTTTTCCTTGTCCTTCGAGTATTGATATGCAATCCCACTATTAGGATGGTCCTTAGCCTTTCCTTCTCCCTCGAGTAGTGGTATGCCGTCCCACTATTACGAGGGTGATCCTTAGCCGTTCCTCCTTCACCGAAAAGCCGGGTCTGACCCGTGGCCTTGATTGAATTGAGAAGCAGAAGCTTCGCCGACGGCATCAAGGGCTTAGTGAAAATGCCTCCGCCGACACAGCGGTCGAGCACGAAAGAAAGAGCCACACGTTGGTTGGTCCGACAACAAAATTCTATAATCATCCTTCAGCGCCCTTTCATGTTATCATGCATGCACCAGACAAAAATCCGAGATGCGAGTTTCCGCCCCATCCATCAAAAACCGAGAGCGAAATCCCCCCACACAAGTGAACGTTCATCCACATCGGCCGGACTCTCCCCGCACAAGTGAACATGTTCACATTCCTCCACATCGTGCCAAATCTTCCAGCACAAGTGAACATTCATCCACATCGTCCCAAATCTACTCAGCACAAGTCAACATTCATCCACATCGTCCCGCACCCAGCGGTGATGGCCACGCTAGTGATCTTCCAACTTCACGCGCACAGACGAAACGCACGTCTGCTCAGTAGCACAAGAGACCTGCCATAATCCGTATGATAACACGGCGTTCCATCGCGATATAACTATATCGCCGCGACGTGTACACAAAAAAACCGACACGGACGGATCACCCACATCGAAAATCAAAACAATCGCGACATTAATGGTTGTATATTTATATCGTCTGGACGTGTTCACAAAAAAAACGGTACGGATCACCCACACCGAAAACCAAAACAATCGCGACATAAATCGCGGTATAATTATATCGCCTCAGCGCACTCACAAAAAAGGGAATGATACCCATAGGATCACCCACACGCCCAAAAAATTAAAACAACCGAAACCAAATCAATCAACACGAAACCAATCAAAATGAAAACAAGTCGCCGCTTAAGTTGACCAATCACCCTCAAACTCGCGGGCCGTTAGATATGCACAATAACTACTGCACTAGCGCTGACTGCCAGCTCAGTGGTTATGGAGTATCTCTAACAAAAACCCAATCTGAGGTCCGTCTGGCTGTTAAAGCCTGGCTCAGACTTACCCAAGGGTTGCAATCCCTTTGTGTATCTCCAGCATGTGACGACACACGTAGGAAGGCAGTGTCACAGCGCTCCACACAATGAAGACTCTTTTACGGTACACCGAAAATTGGCACTTGAGGTCGAATCGTGGAATGGTGTTTTAAGCCTGTGGCCGTAGGGCAGACCCCAGCTCTCCCGCCTCCACCATCTCCTTCATGATGTCCAGCCCCCCCAGAAATTCGCCTTGGGCGTAAAGCTGCCGAGAACGATAAAACACGTGGCGGGCAGTCGCAAGATTGATGTAAGATTAAGATACGACGCTGTAAGCAGCACATGGACAGCATCGGCATCATCCCCTTCCCTGCTGAGTGTTCAATGCCTGGTACAATTATTTAAAATAGATTATCGACCCGCCAACCATTAACTACTAATTGGGGTCAACTGTGGGTAGGTGGGCCAGTTGGAAACCTTCTCGGTATCTGCCGGATCTGCCGGACCTCCCGATCTTCACTAATATCGAAGGTACCGCACGCAATTACTTGCAACACCTATCCAACTAAAAACTAGTCGGCGACTTGTAGTCAGCCAGTCATTTCTAACAGCCCGACCAAATACCTACGGGTAGGTGGGTCAGTTGGAAAACTTCTTGAGTCTGTGCCGGACCTCCTGATCTTCAAGAATATACCAGGTAGCGTGTTTGCGATGTACCAACTTTGGTTGGGTAGGAGTTGGGTAGGAAACATACAGTAATAGCATTGAAACCGTCGAAATCACAATCCATGGTCAACCCAACCCACGAAAAACCAGCGAAAAGTTAGGTTAGTTTTTTTCCCCCACCATTTTCTTAATTTCTCACCTATATTTTTCGTGGGTTGGTTGGCCTTGGGCTATGAAATTCGTCGGTTTCAATACTATTTTTACATTTTTTCCAACCCAATAGAGTTTGGAAATCGCAAACACCTTTATCAAAGGCACCGCCCTTAACTACTTGTAATGCCTAGCCATATTAACTATAATACTTCCAAGTACCTTGCCAACTCACAGCTCTAGGATTAACCCTGTTAACCCTGTTAGCACTAGAACGCTATAGGGCCCATGAAATGGGCCCGAAGTTATGTGGTATTACTTGGTTCTAGAGGCATGCTCTTTGAGTGGACTTTGAATGCCCGGTTTACCACGCCAAAGCTTTGAAAAGTGATGTACTGTCCGCTGTGGTGGGCCCAACGAGTCCGGGCTCTTTTGACATGGTCGTACAAAGTAGTTGCTTATTTTTTTGCGGTTTCCGTGTGGGTGGTAAGAGGGTTAAAGTCGGCTAACTAGTAATAACAGCCCTACTATATACCTGCGGGTAGGTAGGCCAGTTGAAAAAAATCCTGAGTCCCTGTCAGACCACATGATCTTCAAAAATATCCAAGGTACCGCCCTTAACTACCTGTAATACCTAGCCAAATCCTACATAGTCGGCGATTTATAGTCAGCTAATTATTAATACCTACAGTAGCCAACTATCGGGGTCACCTGCGGGTAGGTGGGCCAGTTGGAAAAGTTGTTGAGCTCCTGTCAGACCACCCGATCTTCAAAAATATCCAAGGTACCGCAACTCATAGTAAGCCAACTACCTGGTAATATATAATCCGCAACTTATAGTAAGCCAACTATTAATACACAACCAACTAATTGGGGTCACCTGCGGGTAGGTGGGCCAGTTGGAAAACTTCTTGAGTCCCTGTCGGACCTCCTGGTCTTCAAGGATATCGAACGTGCCAAACTCGACCCCCTCGTCCCTCAAAAGGCCGATCGCCGTCCTGCTGAAGCCGCACTGTGGGGCGTCTCGCGTGCCCTTCATGAAGAGCACGATGCCGCTGGAAGAAATGAGGCCTTTCAGCCGTGAACCAAGGCTCTCCTAACCAGGCGGTGGCGGCGGGAGGGTGGGAGGGCGGTGGCCAGAGGGTGTGCAACCAACAGGCCGGTAAGCGCTGACCACCACTATTTCATTAACGTGACCGTTGTACTTGTCGTAGAGTGACGGAGTAAAAGCCAACCAACTGACTTACCTGGTAGTCAATATCTGGTAGTAATAAACAGCACTATTAACAATCGAGCCACAAACGCGCGAGTCAGACGCAAAGACGCAGAAAACCGCAAATTACCGCACACAACTACCTTTAATACCTACCTGGTAGCTAACAACTATTAAACGTCGGCAATTTATCGTCGGCCAGCGGTAAGCACCGAGCACCACTACTTAAGACCATTCTTGTTGCACATATTGTCGCGCTTCTGCAACATGCTTTTTGTCGGGCTCCCGTACCATTACATCAGGATTTTCCCCGCCATTCGTGCGTTCCAGGCAAGTATGAGGTGCTGTGACATACCAGTTACGGATATATACATACCTGGTGCGTCATCAACTCGTTTTCTTTCAAGATCGTGGCTTTGTACATTACAGCAGTTGCCTTGGATCGGCGTAAAAACTGCCGAGACTTGCCTCGACCAACCAACCACAAAATATCGCGCCCCTCGATGATGCTATTTAGAGATACATAACGCGTGGAATGGACCGAAGATAAACGTAGTGCATGAAACACGAAACAATAGACCCACCTTTGCTTCGATTCCCAGCTGCGGAGCGAGCGGTCCGTCGTTTTTCATTTCCTTCAAGATGTCCAGCCCCCCCACCAGCTCTCCCTTCACGTACAACTGCGAAAACAAACATGCATCAAAAGTTAAAGTCGTACATTTAGATGTCTTACGTACTTCATTTGGCAAGGTCGGTTGGTTACCTAGGGGTCGGATAAAATAGATACCACTACCGAACTCTGTTGGTTGCGACCCCTACGTGGGCTAGTGGGTACTGCTATATAACCTACAAGCTCTCTGTGGAAGCTAATGTATAATAATGCGTTCAAAACACAAAACACAAAACACAAACTTTGGATCGGATCGGATCGGATCGGATCGGACCGGGTCGAGTTTAACCCTTTTGCCACTGCAAAACTAGGTAATAGCCCCACACTAACTTGAAGCCTTTGTCCCGAAAATCGTGGGTGCAGCAGCACTGAAAGGGGTTATGACACACAACAAAATAAAAAATCACCTGCGGGTAGGTGGGCCAGTTGGACAGCTCCTTCAGCGCTTGTCGGACATCCTGATCTTCCAAAATATCAAACGACGCAAACTCGATAGCTTCGTCCCGCAGTAGGCCCACCAGCGTTCGGCTGAAACCGCACCGCGGAGCGTCCGGGGAGCCCTTCATGAACACCATCGTCTCAGCGCTGCGGTGAGACAATTGAGTGTGGTATTCGGCGCAGATCGCAGTTAACGTGCGGGCGGGCGTAAATTCGTGCGATGACGGCGCTTCTACATATTATGTTTTTGTTCTCACACTCACTCGCCGCCATAACCTATTCCATGGTCAGTGAAAGGACAGGCTGCAATAACTCTGGAGTGAAAGGATACCCCAGGAAAAAAACACTAAAACAAATCAAATCAAAAATATAAACAAAAACAAAACCTTGAGACCCAAAAACACACAAAAACACACGGCACAAATAGCAAGTACGAAAAACCGACTTCAAATTATTTCATGCAGATGCTAGAGTCCATCAATTAACTTCAGGCTTCGGGAACACGAGACAATAAGGCATAACTAGTCGGCGTCCCCGATGGTCTAGTGGGTCAACCTCGTAATCACTAAGGTCGATGTCGCTGGTTCGAGCCCCCCCGAGTGCATACTCGTACTCGTAGGGACTTTTTCTTGTGCTACAAAAATGGAATTGCGGAAAGCGCGAGAGCGTGAGATAGCAAAATTTGATGATAATCGACGAGCGTTGGGAATGCTGAACCCTCTGCGCGATACAAGAATGAAGGCACGTACCGGGGGGGAGAAGGGACGACACCTGTGACCACGGTTTGTCCAGTAGCTGGAAAGTAAAAAGTGAGATTAAAAGAAAAAAAAACTGAAGCAAGTCATACGTCAGTCAAGAAATAGAAGTTGTGGTTATCTTGCCAAGAGCGTCTAAAAGTTGTACGTAGTTACAATGTCAATTGCTTCAAAAAGTTGTAGCTTCCTTGCCAAAAGCTTCTGAAAGTCGTAGTTACCTTGCCAAGAGCTTCTAACAGCTGTAGTTACCTTGCCAAGAGCTTCTAAAATATATCGTCACCTTGCTAACCTCTAAAATATATCGTCACCTTGCCAACAGCTTCTAAAGGTTGTAGTTCCCTTGCCAAGAGCCTCTTGCACCGGTCCTGCACGGACTTGGCCCCGTCTGCTGCGGCCGCCGTTGCCTTGCTAATCTAGACCGTGATCACAAGGCAGGCTCCAAAAACCCTCAAGTTCAATAACCCAGGAGTGAACCCCGGAGTTTTAACCCAGGAGTGAACCCTGGAAGAATACCCCTGGAAAAACAAAACAAAGCAAAACAAAATAATATACATACCTGAAGCAAGCCGTACGTGAGACAAGAAACACAAGTTGTAGTTACCTTGCCAAGAGCTTCTTGCACCGGTCCTGCACGGACTTAGCCCCGTCAGCCGCGGCCGCCGTTGCCTTGCTTACGTCGACCCCCGCCGCCACCTTTAGCTGCGCCTTCAAGTCCCCGTTTTCCGCCAGCTTAGTCGCGTCGTCCACTCCCCCCACCAGCACCCCTTTCACGTACAGCTGCATACACATCATACACATCATACACATCGCGGTCATGCAGTCACAGGTAACACTTCAGTGTACGCCCCCACCAACATCCCCTCACACATACAGCTGTATCGCGGTTATGCAGTCACAGTTCGCACTTCCGTTCATGCTGTCCACCAGCACTCCTTTCACGTACAGCTGTACGTATCCATATCGCGGCCAAGCAGCATCAGTTCACAGTTCAGTTCAGTCCACTACCCCAACCAGCACCCCCGTTCACCAACAGCTGTGTCGCGGTGAAGCACGCACAGTTCACGCACCACGTAACGAGAATGACTATGGTTAGCCTCATCGTCCACTCCCCTCACTAGCACTCCCTTGACGTACCAGGTACAGCTGTACACTTATCGCGGTCATGTAGTCACAAATCACAGTTCACAGTTCACGCATCACGCAACGATGAAAGGTGCTTCACGTACAGCTGTACACATACCGCGGTGATGCAGTAACAGTGCACAGCTCACGTGTCACGCAACGATAACAAATAAAAAAGCAGCATCGTCTACTCCCCCCACCAGCACCCCCTTCACGTACAGTTGTATTATGTCCCGGGCATGCAGTCCCAGTTTATACGTCAGTTAAGAAAGTACAAGCTGCACTCTGCGAAAATCAAGTCAACATAGAGAGAGGCGACATACACATACCAAAAATGCGATCGCTGTTTCGGCTCTCTTGTGATTCCGAAGTGTGCCGGCAACCGGAAAAACAAAAACAAATAAAAATAGTACCTGGTACAATAGTTGGTCGTCACCTGTGGGAAAGTGGGCCAGTTGGAGTACACCTTGAGGCCGGCCCGTACTTGCTCGTCGGAGAGGATGTCGAAAGACCCGAAGTCAACCCCCGCGCCCCTATGATATCAACAGAAGACACACCAGAGGTGCCATATTAATAGACCACACATCAACAGACGCCATCAGCAGACGACATCCACAGATGACGTGTCAACAGACGACACATCAACAGACGCCAATTGCGCAGCGCCTAGTGCAGAGCTGCGGCTGGCGGTTCATGATGCAAGAGATTGCGAGTTGCGATGGATTACCGTAAGCATGCGGCGGTTACTTAGGGAATGGCATTCCGTGGTGCAAACACACGTTCACCCTGTCCTAGACACAAGACCTATAACAGATAAGATGCGGTGCTAGGAAGACCGGCTGGAGCAGCTCATGGTGACGGGGCGCCGAGCACAAGGCGGGGCAGACGGTTGGAGCAACGAACGCCACCTTACCTGAGCATCTCCACCATCCTCCGGCTGAACTTGCACTTGGGATCTTTTGCGCCGCCCTTGATGAACAGCATCACCGCCGATGCGCTGGAAACAAAAACAACAAAAACATGTTTGTTTCCGGAAAACGGTACAGTACATCGTTATGAAATCACGCCCATAGACGATTGGCGGAGGGAGCTAGGCACGGGAAGGGTCTCACTTGGAGGGATGTCAAGGGGAACCGACGCATTGAACTGCTTTGCCCAGCAGCGTGAATTCGAACACTCAAAACGCTCTGGCATGTATATATCTCTCTCGCTCGGCGTGTACTAGGCCAAGCTTGTGCTGTGCGCTAAGCGGGGAACAGCAGCACTATCGACGCCAACATACCCGTTCGACATTTAGAAAATTGTTGATACCCGCCATGAAGCGACTTACTGGAAGAACCCACCCGCCACAAGTCCAAGCTAAAACACCGCCGGTCACCCCTCGCCCTTCAGACACCCGTGATAACAAGGACTGTGAGGGGGCTGGACTGCACGGCTAGTTACTATAAATAGTTGGGTGGCGGAGCAAATGCACACTGACTGACTAGTCTTTATTAACAAATACTATTAATAGTCGAGCCACACACGCGCTAGTCAGATGCAAAGACGCTGAAGTCCTCAAATTACCGCACGCAACAAATAATAATTGTCATACCCAGCCAACCAATAAGCAGTCGGCGACTGATGATCAGCCAACTCATAAGCCTAGTGATCACACTCTAGTCGTATCTACAAACGGAGCGTCTTGTTGACAGCCCCTGGTCACCACACCTGATCAGGCGTTTCAGCTTGGCCGCCAGCTCCGGCTCCACCCCCTCCGCCCCGTCTCCCACCGCCTCCTTATCGGGAAGACGCTCGTTGACAAGCTCCTGTACGCGCTTGGCCAAGACGGGAGGGTCCGCTCCTTCCACCTTGCCGTATGTGACTCCTCCCTGACCAACCATCAGCCGTTTCCGACAACATCAATACCATAACAAATAAGATGTTCTCACATTAACTACAGTAGTCGCCATAATCAAGTCCGTGGTCGCAGGATAGGCTCCAATCACTCTGGAGTGCAAGAACACCTCCGTCAATAGGGACAGCAGGCGGCGGCCTCACACTAGCAGTACTTACGATACCACACTATGCGTACTGCACTAAACATACCGCCCAAACACAGCGCGCGCTACCCATCTACTGGCATATTTGAAGCAACAAAAGGAACGTTTTCTACGAAAAAACATTCCCATGCCAAAGTAAGAAAAAACAGACCCCCCCCGTGCCACAGCAGCGAACGAAAACTAGCAGCAGCAACAAGTAGGGGACAGGAAGGGGGGGGGGGGGGTTGAAGTACAGCCAGTAGTAACTCGACCACAGCGACGTGAGCTTTGAGTAGGGAAGGGGGGGGGACTTGGAGTACAGTCAGTAGAAGCTCGGCCAAATTGACGTGGTGAAAATACGTATTAGTAATACTATAAAAAGCCAAAAACATACCTTGAGGAGGACGAAGGTGGGCACCGTAGCGATCTCCAGCTTCTCGCTCACTTCCGGGTTGGCTTCAGCCTCCACCTGCAAACACCACACAAGGCATGATACACGTGGGATCACAGAAGACATCTTTTGAACACCACCACTAAATCTCAACAATGCTCACTAACTAGTCTAGAGTTAAACCTCAAAACAGTTAGTAGTAAGTCTCACTGTTAATACTAACAAAGCTCACCAAAGCTGACTTCCAACCCATCACAAACGTCAATAGTGCTCACGAAATAGAGTTAAAAGATCACTAAAGTGCACTATTACCGAGGACCATAGTAATGACACTAGACCCACGATATACACAAAAACCTATATATTATGCTGTTTTTTCTAACCATATTTGGTCCTCATTACTACAGTATGTTCCCCCGTAATAAACCTCACTACAGAGTAGTAATAAAGCTCTCACCGAAGCTCACTCTCACTAAATAAAGCTTCGTAACTAAACCTCACTACGTATTAAGTATTAACATGTCACGAAAATGTTTAATAAAGCCGGGGTGTGGTCAACATATACAGTAGATTCACAGGGCATGATAACGCTACACACACTACTCGTAATCACAAGGGCACTACGTTTGGCCCCAACCTGACGGCTTCGTTGTGCAGCTTCCAGTCAGCATGCTGCTTGCAGAGACGAGGAATCACCCTACCTCAAACTGTTTGCTGCAACCTTGGCCCGTATTACGGCTGCTGGCCATGCTATAGGTTGTAAGGTATGTGTTCGGCTGGTTGCAGTACTAGTGCTTCTTCAAGCGAAATTACAAGGCAGTAAGCACGTTGGCGCAGTATCGTCTTGTACGCTGTGTTTTGTGTCCTCCATAGCGAGTGGCCCGCGTGGCGCGCTCAGCTTGCAACTGCTGGAGTAGTTACCGTTAACCCTCTTCGGGCCCATTTGTAAAAACACGAAAAAAGCGATCTTATCAACCGTATAGAAAGAGCGCGGACCAGTACGAGTATCAGCATGCTGTGCGCGTGTTGTATACCTGGTACTTCCTGACGTAGAGCCACGGGCGCACCCCCTACTCAGCAGCCAGGGCTATGGCCGATTCAGTAATCGTCACCTTGTTTCGACAGTTTTTCCCCTCAAGTCTCAACGGGGTTAGCACAAGATAAACCCTGCTGCCGCTAAGGAGTCCGATGTCCGAACAGAACGTACGAGAGAGCACGCGAATGACTTCACTCAGCCAGACGACAGCACGCCAACACACAATACAAGCGACAGGCGGCTTGCAACAGACAAGGCGGGGGATATGGCTCAGCCCTTTATCCCCTCATCACTATACCCACCCCCGTTTTGCTAACCAAACGGTTCCAACTACTGTAAAGTACGATGATCATTTCTGGACTTGGCAAAGGGTTACGCTTTGAGGCTCGTAACTTGCAACTCTTCACCCATGCTTACCTTGATGAAAGTCAACGCCCCCTGGTGGAGGTCGGCCAGCTGACTGAAAACCTGACCAATGGTATCGGCAGCAATGGTATCGACAGCAAGGCGCCCCGTGATTAGCGATTCGAGCATGTAAAGGCGTCGCGAGGTGCTCGTACAACAGCAGTACCGCAGTACAAGTACAGACTCCTAAATAGTCCAGAAAAGGCGCACGGACGATACACCTGGTATCTGGCTGGGTGAGCGGCCGGTTGCCTCAATCAAGTTTACATGTACTCAATGGCTAATGGCCGAGGGAGGACGCCTGCTTTGTGGACCTCGCAAACACTCACACTATCCCGGTGCTGCTGTACTGCTGTACTCGTAAACGAGAACCGCGCTATAATACGTACTGCTGCTGCTGCGCAACTCTCCTCCTAAACGAAAACAAAAACACCTGTGCATACGAGGTACCTGGCACGTGTATATTATACAATACGAGTATAGCCCACTGCAGGTCGGCGGCTGATGTCTGAAGGCTGATGTTTGTGATATTCAAGTCAGACAGAGCCCTCCTCGTAGGGAGGGGGGGGTTCTTCTCCCCATCCATTACTCGTAGAAGCTGAGTGGGACCAGAACTGACCTCGCTGTATACGCTGCTGTATCGGCTCACCTCGTCCATCTGACCTCCCGGCTTGCTTGGCTCGTGCCATGCAGCCCAGAAGAACACGCAGGTCTTGCTGCTGACGGCTGCATCGTAGTCCTTCAGCGTCACAGCCTCAACAACAGTCATAATGTGATCACAGCTCACTCCTACGCTACGGTATGGTACCTCTCCTCTCACTGATGATCTAGACGTGCGACTACGACGTGTACTGCTACCTGCGGCGTGCGTCTAAACGAGCTTGGTTTTGCACTCGACGTACGTCAAGCTTTGACGAACTTCGTGGATGTCAACGGGCAATATGCCTTAGGAAAAGATAACGACGTTCACGAGACTGCGATAAACGCAAACCTGTCCTGTTGTGTCGAGAGAGAGGTGTGCCTGCTACCAAGCAAGTATTGATGAGGGTGGCATAGGGTGCAATACATAGGGAAAATGCCTAATTATCGTTGGAACTCCGCGGCTTGCACCTCCTCCAAAAGAGAGCAAACCATCCATTTCGTGATCATTGCCTACCATTTCTTCCCATAGTCGGAGAAAACTCGCATAGAGACTCTAGGTGCAGGCCGGTACTGTTCAGGGCGCAGACTGGATACTTCCTTCCTCCGCTGATCTGTCAATCGGTAGCTGCTTTTGGTGGACTTTCGAACTTCGAAAATCAGAGGTAGGTGTCACATCATACCATTCATGTCTTTTGTTATTAGAATCGATAGGTACTTTACAGCGAAGCTAGACAGGTTATCAAAGGACCGAAACGCACCCTTGTGGCTCTGCTCAACCAGTAGACCAGTATCCTTGCAAAGAAAACCGGCGATCCACGGCCGGCGGCGTCAATCCGACGCCAACGACTTGCCCTCCTTTTTCTTCTCGTATCCATTTTCTCATTTTTTAAACTTTTTTTCAAAACTTTTTTTTTCGAACCATACGAATATCGAAAATACGATGAAAATCGAAAATACGAAAACACGACAATTCGAAAATTCGAAAATTTACGCAAATTATTCAAAATTGACTGGTGTGTTGCACCACGGTGGAGCTGACCCTGTGCGAGCACACGAGCACATCCTCCCGCCAAGATCAGGTCGCTTTTGTTGATCTGTTTTTTATCATCATACTGCTGTCGTAGTGCTTATACTTCGAAATATACGGCAAGTGTTTTTATTATAAATTAGAAATACACTACAGCTGCTGTGAGATCGAGGATTTGGTCGAACTCATCTTTGCAAGCTGTGTGTGATAATCCGATCGCGCGTGTTACGGGGTGTGTGTATGTCCTCATGAAGGATTATAGGTCGACGACTCCCCTTAGTACTATTAATAGTTAGCACCAGGGTCAACAGGGTGATACGAAGACGTCGGTCTTTAATCAAGCTGTGCACCGAAACAATAAACCTCTTTGGTGGGGACAAAATCTGACGGCTGTGGAACGCAAAGTACCCGCAGACGGGAGCTGATAATATCGCGGACGTCACAAGGTAGCACCTTACATGCCAAAGAAATCTAAAACCAAATAGTTTAGAAAATTGTATATTATTTTGTTTTCGATCTGAAGCTTCACGGGGGTCGGGGTTGGGGTCAGGGTTGGGGTTAATGCTGTAGGGCTAGGGCTAGGTTGGAAACTTAGAGAAAAAGCCTAGGAAAAAATCGACGATTCTTTCTATTTTCTTGGTTTTAAAAATTGAAAATACTACCTGGTATTAATATTATATGTACGTTTATAAAATACTTGATATATGTTTGACTGTGGAAATATCGTTTCTAGGAAGAATCTGGCCATTTTTTCGCCTTCGTCTTGGTTTTTAGACCGTGAAATTTCCAAGTACTTGGTTTTTTTTTGCTGTGTAATTAAAAACACTTGGTTCTAAACTGTGTAAATAAACGTCACTTCCCAGCCGTGGGAGGAATTGCTTCTGACGCCCGAACCGAGCCGTTGAGTGCGACGTGACCTTTTTGGGTGTGGCGCTGTTTGATGTAAATTGCGCAGCTGGGGCTGCACCTCCCACTCTTCACCCCTCACTTTGCTTACCGCAGGAATCATCGTATCATATCGGGGATCGAGTTATTCTTTGTACTACAGTTCTAACAAGTAACGCGTGCTCCGATAGAGGTGGCACTTGTTTTGTCTGAAACGTTTCCTGAATGACGGGGCTCCTTAAAACCCCAAAATCGTCGGAATTTCATTCCTTTTTTTGGAAATGTGTTTCGTTGTATACCTAGGCCATGGGATTGTTCATGGGTATATACGCACTTTTTATTCATCTCCAAGTCAGTGTTTGGGTGGGATACAGGCGGGGCGCCTCAAGTGAAGAGCCTCAGAAAAAAAAAAAGGTTGAACCTCTACCACCGTAGTCTGCGCCTTAACTAACAGAAAGGGAAAATCGCAGAACAAAAAAAGTAGTCGTACGAATTTACGAACCGATTTTTTTAGGGACTGACGCGTGCTACTACGATAGAGGTAGCCCTTTTTGGCGACTTTTTTTTTGTTTCTGAATGACGGGGCTCCTTAACCCCTATAAACCGTCGGGATGTCATTCTTGTTTTTAGCAATCTGATTTTTTTTTGGTATTATCTAGGCCATCCGGTTTTGTTCATCGGGTTTGCGCGGTTCGTTTACACAAAAGATGCAGTTTTTCGGGTGAAGCACAGAGCTCTTCAAGTGATTGAGACTCAGAAAAAAAGCTGGTGCATGCTACGGTATTGACGCGCCATTTTTTTTTCTGAGGCGCTCTCCTTATTACTCGAGGAGCTCTATCCATCCTCCTCCCCCCAAAAAACTGATTTTTTGGGGGGGGGGAAATAAAAGTACTACCCTGATGAACAATCAAATGACCTACGTAGGTATGCAAAACGAAATTCCGACGGTTTTGGGTTAAGGAGCCTCGTCGTTCAGAAACAAAAAAAAGGCCGAAAAGTGCTACCTCTGTTTTAGCGCGTCTCGTTGAACGTCGCCGACTAGGAGCTAGATGGCTTGGTATTGCGGTTGGTGGCGTGTTGGAGCATGTTGCGGAGCTCGGCGTCTTTGCGCCTGATCGGCACGCTTGTGGCTCGACCTATCATATGGTGCTTACGAAACAAAGACGCGTGTGCGCTACGACAGAGGTAGCACTTCTTTGTCAGAAAAGTTTTCTGAATGACAGGGGGGGCTCCTTCACCCAACATCGTCGGTTTTTTTTTTGCTTTTTGCTTTTTTTTGCTATAATTTTCGTTGTATACCTATATAGGCCATGGTATTTGCTCATCGGGTACTTGTAGCACTTTGTTTTTCCGCCCCAAATATTTTTTGGGGGGGAGGTACATAGCTCCTCAAGTGAGGAGGAGCCTCAGAAAAAACAAAATGGTGCACGACTCGTGCTACGATGATAGCGGTTGCGCTGTTTCGCTGACATATTTTCTGAATGACAGGGCTCCTTAATAACCCAAAACCGTCGTTCATTTCGGTATCTTTTTTACAACAGTTTTCGTTGTATTACCTAGGCCATATGGGATTATTCGTCGGGTAGCACTGTATTTTTTCCCCCAAAATAAATTTTTTGGGAGAGGTACGGAACTCCTCAGGTGAGGAGCCTCAGAAAAAAAATGGTGCACCTCTGCCGTAGAACGCTTCGCACCTCTACCGTAGCGTGCGTCCAAACACTATTGCGGGGGACCATAGTACCATAGTAATCAGGACCTACGGTACACACAAAAACCTATACGTATATTACCCTATTTTTACTAACTATATTTGGTCCTAATTACTATGTACCCTCGTAAATAATGAGTCAGTTTGTTGGCTTTTACTCGGCGACCACCCAACAAACAATAACTAACCGTGAAGCCCAAGCAACTCACAGCCGCCCCGTCGATTTTTTGTTTTGGAGGCAGGTACGTAGAGAAAGTCGATGCAAATCGTGCACACGCTTAAGTTCACGAAAATAGCTTCCTTTTTCTGTTTTTAGTTTGGGATATTCTTCTATGTGCGATTTATTTTTTCACCTACTGGTATCCAGATTGGAGTTGTCAGGGACATTGTCTTAGTGAGGAAACCTAGAATTCTCGTAACTCTTTAACATTTGGTTTTTGTTTGCACAGGTTTCCATTCAATTTCTTGAGGAGGAGCTCCCCTGCTGGGCTTTCTTCTGTTTCTCACGGGGGGATGTTTTTGGGTGACCGATGTTGAATCTCTTGTGGTGCACTTTTTTTTTTTTTGCTTATCCCATGTATTATCTTCGCACTTTTTCTTTCTCCTTCTCCCTCCCTAGTCGTAACTCAAATCCGGCACGGGCGGGTGGGTGGGAAAAAGAACACTCCTGAATACCTCCCCACACTGTTGGCTTGACGGCTTCCTTCTGCTT
>JAYJMJ010000552.1:0-12000 GCA_036873875.1 Laminaria ephemera | reverse complement strand
CGGTGCCGTCGTGCGCTCTCTCGCGCGCACCCGAGCGTCATAAGTTATCCTTCCTTGAGTGCAAACCCCACAAAAGCCGAAAATTCGGAATTTATTCGCCAATACTTCCAAATATGGGCCCGCCCTAGATGCCGAATACGACAAATCGGTCTTAATGCAGGTAGCTTATTACTAACTGCCACCCCTGTCTCTTTTGCTCGATGTTACACCCATAACCAGGCAACAAGCTACGCTCATTCGTGCAGTCCTACGAGCTGGCGCAAGGCAAGTGGCGCCAGTCCTCGCCTTTTCCTTTTGAGCTCAACGGGGTCGCTGTATTTTCGCCCTCGCCTTCCGGCAAGTTCCTGGCCGTCATCAAAGAGGATACGGCTGGCGGGAAGGATGCTGCGAAGGACGCGTACGTTATCGAGGTCTGGGGCAATGACGAAGCCGCCGGGCGGTTGATTGACCAGGTTTCGACAGCCGGAGTGCACGGGAAGATTGTGGGAGGTACATGGTTCGGGGGCTTGAGCTGGTCTCCTGACGAAATGAAAGTGGTGTACGTCGCGCAGAGGAACCCTACCGAGACCAGGCGAGGACACGCTAACCAATCGGATTAGCTCTTGCTTGGGCTCTTTTTTTTCCATCCCATCTGTTTTCTTTGCATTTTTTCTCCAGCTCTCTCCCTTTTCGTAACTCAAATCTGGGGTCACGTAGCAGGCACCCCTCCTCCCTCCCCACTACGGTGCATGCCTTCATGTGTATCGCGAGAAGCGCTCAGCAATTTCTTCCCTGGTCGACTCGCGTCGAATTGTGTATACACGTGCTAAGCGCTTTTTGCTTGTCATTTTTTGCACAAGAAATTAAGTCCCTCAGAGGAGCTCGAATTCGCCAAATCGACCTTTAGTTTCGATGTTTACCGCTAGACCACCCGGGACGCCGAATGCTGTGATGCGAGGAGCTTTTGTACGCACAGTTGCCGCGATTCAAAGATGCAGCTGCTTCGCTTATGAAATGAGTCGCGCGACGTCGTGCGGTGCAGCATGTGTACCCCAAGAAGTGCTCGACTGGGTGCGCGTAGGCTGTCAGTTCCCTGTAAAAGCTCCTCCGTGGCCAGACGCGCGGCGTAAGCACCTTCATCTGTGCACATTTTTTCCGGGCAGCAGCGATTGGAGACTGCGCCGAGTCGCCCGACCGATCAGCTTGTGCAGGGAAGTACAAGGGTGCTCAAATCGCGTTGGGCGTCGGCGGGATAGGTTGCCAAGTCCGGACCACTTCTTGCTGTCGTTGCTTGCTATATAAAACCCACATGTGTGATGACAGTTGTCTAATTATAGCCTCCACCCGAACGCGTGCTACAGATCGTTCTTCTCCAAGGCTCCAACAGAGAAGACCTCTCCTTCAACAGTTTCGCCTGGGGATCAATTCCTGTACCAAGAAGACTGGGGCGAGAAATACACCGGGGTGAGAGCTCAGCTTCCAACTGTCATTGCCTTGATATATTGTGTGAAACTGTGAGATGACTCGGAACGACAGAACAGCGGCAGCATCGCCTTCGGGATAATGCCGGTATTAATCGCTCTGTTTGATCAATTTTCTTTAAGCGCCTAAGCCATAGACCTGCACCAACTTTCACAGACCTTGAGACTTAGGTTGCTCACTACAGAGATGTACGGCTGTAGGCTCTAGCGATATCGGAGCTACTATAGTTGCCGGCAAGTTTGTTCAATGTGTACTTTGAGAAAACGGAAGATAACCTGTCATTGATTCCGCCCGTATGCGCAAGAACTGTATCTGACCCAACTCCGCAGCTACAAGACGCTGGGCAAGGTAGATTTTAGCAATTTATAACCCATCAGTCCTTCAGGTTTGAGTGCGCAATGTCTTCAGCTAGAATGCAGTGCTGCCGCGATGGGGTGTGAACACATATGATATTTCTACGGCAACGCTATTCTTGAACTTAACGCTGTGTCTCTCGTGCTCTTCCAGGTGATACGCTTGGGCTTGTTTGTCGCAGATATCGGCGGCACCGGCAAAATAAAAGAGATCACTGGGATATCGACCGACCTCACCCCTGGCCAGCCTCGGTTCTCCAAAGATGGCAACCACGTGGTTTACACAGCGTGGGAGTGCGAGCCGCGCAAGCTGGGCATGATCTACTGCTACCAGCGTCCGTGCAACTTGTACTCGGTTCCCGTTGGAGATTTAGTGGCGGGCATGATGGCGGATGAGGAACCCGCTGGTGAAAAAGAACAGGGCGAGGATGGAGACAAGCATACGTGTCTCTGCCCTTCCTGGCGCTTGGCACGCTCCGCCCGCTTTTCACCCTCAGGAGACCGCTTGGTGTGGTTGTCGAGGGAAGAAGGATTTGACACCCACAGCGGGTGCTTCCGGCTGACATTAGCCCCCTGGGATGCGGAAAAGGGAACCTTCGCTGCCTCCCCTAGTACCCTAGTTGACATAGTAACGGTTCCTGAATCGGTGGGGGGGTTCCCAGGGCTTTGGATGGATGAACTCCCCGATGCTTGCTGGACCTCAGATGGGTCCTCCCTTTACCTTACGAGTGCGTGGGGTTCTCGGCAGTCGGTAGTAAAGGTGGATGCCGAGACGGGCGAGGTTGAGCGAGTAGTTGGGGCGACGGCTGCGTCAGGGCAGGATAATGCTACGGGAGAGCGGGACGATGCGTCGGCGTCTGTTCTCACGGTCGGCAAAGGAGGCGTGTATGTCGCGGGATCTTCACCTAATTCCCCCGGAGGGATCGCCGTTCTCCCATCGGAGGGTCGCGTGCGGAAAGCTATAATCGGGCCGGCTGTCGGTGGCGCTTCCATCACGCCGTCTGTCAGAGTTAGCCGTGCTCGGTTGGTTGAGCTAGAGCAAGCGATCGGTGGCATTCGGTGGAGCGTGCTGTCGGTGCCGGTTGAGGGTGGTGATGGTGCACAACAGGGCGTGAAGGATTTCGAGGCGATTCTCCTTATGCCGCCAACACCACGTAAGAGCAATGGGCAAGCCGCAAAAGGCAATGGGCGCTCCTCGGTTCCGCTCGTCGTCATTCCCCACGGCGGCCCTCACGGCGTCATGCCCACAGCTTTCGTGCCTGCATACGCCTTCCTCTGCGCGACGCAAGGCTTCGCTGTCCTCCACGTTAATTTCCGCGGGTCGACAGGGTTCGGGACAGCCGCGTTGGAGTCGCTTCCCGGACGTGTCGGCACGCAAGACGTTGCTGACGTTTTAGCCGCAACCAAGACGGCTCTTGCCCTCGAACCAGACGCGCTAGACCCCACGAGGGTGGGTGTTGTCGGGGGCAGCCACGGAGGGTTTCTTGGGGCGCACTTGACAGCGCAACACCCGGACGTTTTCAAGGTCACGGCGCTGCGGAATCCGGTTACCAACATCGCCTCGATGGTGACGATTAGCGACATCCCCGACTGGTGCTATGTCGAGGCCATAGGGTGTGGCAAGTACGACTGGGACGTGTTTCGTCCGCCTACAGCCGAGGAACTGAAATTGATGTGGCAAGCTTCGCCGGTAGCGCATATAGATGGCGTGGTCGCGCCTACTCTTGTGGCCTTAGGGGCGAAGGATAGGCGAGTGCCGCAATCACAGGGCCTTGAGTGGTACCACGCGCTGAAGAGCAAAGGGGTGGAGACGAAGCTGTTGATCTACCCCGAGGACGTACACGCGATAGACAAGCCGGCTAGCGAGGCTGACCAGTGGCTCAACATTGCTGGCTGGCTCAAGAAGCACTTTGTATGAAAATATTGTGGTATTTCACGGAAACGTTTTTATTCGTACACCGTGGAGCACTGGTATGAAAGAATTGTGGTTTTCAAAGTACCACTATGGACGGATTTGTAAGAGCCGTTTGGTATTCATATTTATACCCCAAAGGTCACTATATTTACGTCCAGGGTTATATTGAATGGGAGCGTTTTTGTTTGTACACCGTGAAGTACTGATTGGTGGTGCCGCTGATTCAAGCTCGCTTTTTTCATATTTGAATAGGAGCGATATGGCAGTTCGGATTGCCATGCACTTTGAGGAACTTGGGCCGATTATACCATGTGTACCTGTTGCTGCCGTGACTTGGTGTTAGGGGTAGGACATAGTGACGAGCGGCGCTACACTGCTTAGTAGTTAGCTGTTGACCGACTCTTGTGGATCATTTCATACATTTTTTTATTCACCACTACCACAATTAATCGAAGCAGCAGAGTGAGACATTTCAGCCGAGACATCCTCAGGGGCGATTGTGATTTGCCTTGGAGCGCCCTCTCGCACCCGATGCGAGTGCATCGTGCCACGTGATATGTACACGGGGCAATAAAGCGACACGCTCTGAACGGCGTGGTGAGAACGGGGAATGGTCTTGTCACGTAATATACTGCGTAGTCGATATCCATGCATACCAACCAGTACATTCAGTAAAACGTCCGTGAAATTCCCCCAACAACCTGGGCACGATAGGTCTGCTTCTGTTACTAACCCTTTTGCTACGGCAATAATTATCCCACTCTATTTCTAAGTATCTTGTCCCCAAAAACGTACCAGGTATAGGTGCAATTAAGAAACGGCATCATTAGTCACACGTTCCTCCCCCATTCGAAGATAGTCTCCGTCTATATCTGCGCCATCAGCCGAACCACTCGCACCGACACCACCTACCCACCCCCCCTGCCTTTCATCGGACCCAACACAACCTTCCACCTCCCAACAACTACCGTCACCATGCTCCAAACTGCCGCAATCGTCACCTTCACCCTCACGTGGGGGTTGCCGTGGTCTAGGCCTATCTTGTCGACGAACCCCCACTCTAACGGGACTTCTAGATAACGGTTGGGGTTGGATTGGCTGCCAGGCTGCGACCGGAGTTGCCGCCGTCATCGGCGTGCCTCTTGAAAACGCGGCAGAGGGAGGGAAAGGCGGCGGCGGGAACATTGTTGCTGGGGTAGCAAAGTCTTGCCCGACCGCTAGATCGTCTCTTCGCATCGGCATGTCCTGCCTTCGTCGCCCCACATGGGGAGACGGGCGACCGCGTCGAAATTGGTTTGCAGAAAAAGTCTCCGAAGCTGTGGAAGATCGAGCGCTGCTCGACGGCGCAGCCGCTGTCGCAGCATCTCGCATCCCGTCGCCCCACGATTTCCACGCAGCTTCGGGTGCAGGTTCCGGTACGCCAAGGAAGGGATTCGTAGCGCGGGGAGGAAGCGAATGGCTGGGGGCCGTTTGGACGGGATGAGCAGCTTTCCTTCCTTCCATCAACTCCTCCATGCTAAAGCGTGGGCGCGTGAGGGGGGGCGGGTGGGGGGGAGGAAGGTGAACTCAGTCATACTCCAATGGTGATAGTTGAATGTTACAGCTCGCATGAAGCTTTAGTGTCTATTGGTCATAAACTTACGACCATGGCGTGGATGTGCTTTATTCACCATGTATCACGGGAGCACCCGGCCACGCAACCGCACTTACATCGACGTTGGGATTCCGGAACGAGCGCATCGACGCCTGCACGTCTTGCACACGTACAACAAAAACGCCTCCCCGCTAGTAGGCGAGTGTGCCTTCGAGAACGACGTTATTTCGTCCACACTGCCTTTCCGCATTCACGGTTGTTACTGGTTGGATATTACAACTGGCATGACGTTTAGATATTCGCTGGTCCAAAACTTGCGGCCAAATATATGGCGAAGAAGCACTCACCTTCTTCGCTCCATCTCTTGACTACGACGCGCATCCTCTTCCGCTCCTTGCCTCCTCGCCATTTCGCTCGACAGCCTTGCTTCCAGTTCCTGCATCCTGCGTGTCAGCAGCGCGCCAACACGCATTTGTGTGTCAAGGGCTAGAACGGAATCGAGCAATAGCTTCGGTTTGGCCGATTAGGGGCAATCTGTCGTCCTGGCAGATACGCTATAAAACGCGCAATGGTGTACAGCAGAGGCTAGATGCGTCGTGGAAGTGCGTCCTACAAAGTATACCTCCCCTTGTCGAACTAAAACATGGAGGAGGGAGTGGGTGGAAAGAAGGGGCACAAAATCCGGCTTGTTTTTTCCAACCATAGCGACTACCTTGTATCTGCTCGCGTTCTCAGCAAGAACCCTCTTCTCGCTCGCGTTCGGCGTGGGTTTACTGACCTACACGTGACGTCTGCTCCAAGAATGACCGGGTTTTTTTTTTATTCTCACACTCTGACATAGATCCCGACATAGATAAGCCTATTTCTCACTACCAATAAACCGCGTTTTATCCGTTACTGCGTTCGCGGAGGTCAGTGCTCCGTCGAAAAACAAATATGTTCCAAACAGTGTGCCGGAGCCATGTGCGGCTGAATCGTTGCACGTACTGCGCACATGTGCTGAAAATCTCGTGCACAGGACCAACAGGTCTTCGCGGCCACGAGCACGTGAAATCTGTCTTCATCGTTGAATCGTTCTCGAGAGAGCATCGGATGCGGCTGAGGACAGACATCAGCTCGAGGCTTTTCCTCTTAGGACACAAAAACTTCGAAGCCCCAAACTTGACGCCAACTTCAAGATCACCACGACCACAAAGTCGATCGACACCTAGCCGGGGGGGACAACACTGAATGGGTGCGTACGGCGTTCATGAAATATCGATCTGCCACATCACAGATACATACCGGTAACGAAGCCCGTGTACGTCGTCAGATTTTCGTTCCATCTCAATCCGACGCCGTTCGTCGTGCTTCGCCCTCGACCGTTCCGCCGCCCGCCAGCGCTCCTGCTCCGAGCTGAGTTGTTTCCGAAGGTTCACGTTTTCCGACGACATGCGCTTGGCCTCGTGCACAAGTCTGACAAGACGCGACAGCAGTTCCAGACAAGATAATTGCCACGGCGGAGGCCGTGAGAGAACACCAGTGAGACTTCGCTGTCATGCGGATGTGTGACAACAGGTCCGGACGACTCACCGCTGAGAACGCAAGAAACCATTTCAGCTGGTAGAAACCCATTCTAAAACAGATTTTACAGCTGACGTATTTTCAATTTTTGTAAAATCTTTATCCACACGCCGTCGTCTTCAATTCCAAGTACACCACCTGCAGGAATCGCGGTCATAATACTTCGAAAACCACCAGAGCGGAAAAGCGAGCACCTTGCCAATTTCTCCCTTAGGCCCGTAGACTCCAAGCCTCGCGCGTCGGCCAGCTCTCTGAGCGCTTCCCCCTCTCCTCGCATCGTCGTCGCCTGTCCCTCGAGCCGTTCGTTTTCTGATGTGCGTCTTCGGAGATCTTCTAAGGCGCCCTCCAGACGAAATCGACGGACGTCCAACTGCCGTTTGCATTCGCGCGCCTGCCATATCCAATGCGAGAAGGAAGTTTTTTTCGATTTCGTCACACAAATCTGCAGCCATTCCTTACGCAAGAGCCGCATCCGGCCCCGCCGCCGGAAAGCCTCGTGATCCTAAACGGGTTGCCGCTTCATATTCCTAAGCGCTAGAGAAAACTATCACCCAGGGGAGTCACCGACCTATACCCTTCACGCGAGGTCATACCCCTGGGTAGTACGCGCGACCGAAATTTTTGTACACGCAGGTGGCAAATATAAGTATCCGGTAATTGATATCACAACTGACGTTTTCACAGCTGACGTTTTAAAAAAATTTTACAAAATCCACGAATGTGTGAGCAGTCAACTGATAGGCAACTGAATTCCCGCTTTCACCTCTTCCTCGGCCACCGTAGCCCTTGCCTTTGCCGCCTGTGTGCCCTCGGATGCACTCCTAAGTCCCTCCTCCGCCTTACGCCTCCGGTCCTCTTGTACCCGAGCCCAGGCGAGAAGTCTCTCGAATCGCGCCTCTGCGCCCTTCGCCCTACCTTTCTCAGCATCCGTCGCATCTGATTCCGCTCGCAATCTCATTTCCAGCGCTTCGCGGCTATTTTCGAGCTCTGAAACAGCCCGTGAGAGGTCATCTAGGGAAGGTGGGGATGAGAAACCGGCCACAATATGTCGCGAAGTGGGGTTGGGGAGGTCTCCTTTAAGGTCACGGTGCGAATTTACACGGGAAATAAATTCGCAAGGCATCGGAGCAATGTTGATCGCTTACATAGCTCTACACCCGTTGATCGATCACGACAAAGCTAAACATTGACGACAACTTTTGCAATGCTGTAGTACGCGTCGTACGCCGACGCGTTGGGTGACGCTGTGAAATAATGTAGTCGAAAGTCTCAATGTGGTGGTGGATTATCTACAACCACTTCTCAGGGGTGTTGTATGCACTCAGGAGATACGGAGATGGTTCGTGGTATTAGCATACGAGTAGATAAACTTACCCAGAGAGAGGGAGACCAGTAGGAGGAGCAGCGGGGAGGAGGAAGAGGAGTGGTCAAGGGCCAATGCACCTCAGCAGAGGTTGCCCTAGAACGACCAATCACAGTTATCCCGCATTTATCTATGATATGTAACCGTCAGCTACCGATCGATTCTACCATGGCTGTCGGTGAGAAGAGTAGTAAGGAACACCGTCTCTGGCTCTGTTCAGCGTCAACAAGCCATAGCTAGCGCATACCTGGTACCTGGTATATGTTTTACGAATCTTGATGTTTTTCTTACCACGAGAAAACGAAGCCTCCAGGACAAAACCCGCGAGTTTCTACGATGATCAACCTGCAAACACACATACTGTTAAGGTATTCGTCCGTTGGGCTACTGGATTTTTCAACCGCTTACCCATCCAACGTAAGAGCTTTATCACTCTCCCCCCTAGGAGCGGCGGGATATTTTCTAAGTACTCGACGGGGTTAATTTCCTGTAACCCTTGGCCATCGAGCATCCCATGCATGGTCTCATCTCCCCGACCAGGTCGACCCCCAGGCCTGTTGCCGTTTCTTTCAACATGCCTTCGTGGGCATGACCACAACTGCAATGGAAATTGCTAACATTTACCGACTTTGGGTTGACGGCAACTCCGGGAGCGAGAACGAGGGTGGCGAAGGGATGTCGCGGCCTACTTCCAAGCAACCACCTACACTACGGCAAATGATTGGTTTTCCGCTAAGTAAATGATGTGACTCCGTTTGCGCCGATGCTTGTGTCGTGTCCAAACTCAGCCATTGCGGCCCAAAAAAAAAGGTTGTACGTCAACTCTGGAGCGTATGCCACATTTTCGTCAGTCAAAACGACGTCTTGCTGATGGTCACTCTGAACAACAACACGCTGGCTTATGTATTCTTGCACGTCTAATTATGTGCCCGTTGCGATCGTAACCATTTCTTTCCGCAGAATTTGATTGTACATGTGGGTAGCAGACGGGGTCATGTAGTACGTTGCACAAATGTCACTAATCCAACACTGCCTGCTATTATATTTGCTTGGACTGCTTATCAAAATGCTCACCTGTACCCCCGCGGGGTATGAACACCATGACCGTATCCTCAGGAGGCCCCACCGACGCCATGACTGCAGCTTCTCCGTGTGGCAAGAGAAACAACAGCGGTGCGCTAAGCCACCAAATGATCGGTTCGGCTGCTCCTGTAGCACTTCCCCGCCGATTGTATTGCTTCACTATTCCCGTGTGACGTGCTAGCAGCACTGGAAATATCGATGCCGCCCCGAGTGTTGCACACCTTATCCACCGTGACCTCTGCCGCGCAGGCCGAGTGCGGAAACCGAGGCAGAGGTCGCAGTAAATCTGGAGCGCAACACTCGCGACGGCACCAAAAATGCCAGTGCTGTTAGCACGTCACACGGATAAGGCACAATAATGTCGTCCGCGAGGAAGCGCTGCAGGTGCAGCCGAACCGATCATTTGGTGGCTTAGTGCACCGCCGTTGATTCTCCCAACTGCGGTCATGGCGTCGGTGGAACCTCCTGAGGATACGGACATACCAGTGGTCATGCTCCACGGGGGTACAGGTGACATTTTGTATCAGCCTTGTTCAAGTAAAAATAACAGCGGTGAGCGTTGGATTAGCAACAGTGGTGCAATGTTACCACATGACCCCATCTGCTATCCACATGTATAACTTCCCTATAAGAAAAGACAAGGTTACGATTGCAACGGGCACACAGTTAGATACGCTAGCATATGGAACTCTGACTGTTGAGGTTTAAAGTAAACAGCAGGGCGTCGTTCTGACTCAACCAAATGTGGTATACGTTCCGAAAGTGGCGTACAACCTTTTTTCTTGGCCTCAACGGCGGAGTTTGGACACGAAACTGACATTAGCGCACACGGTGTCACGTTATTTAGCATAGAAACAACGCCCTAGCCCGCCCGATCCACCGCGGCGGACCCCCTCGAAAAGTACACGACGTCACTGCCGCCACTCGATCTCTCGCAGCCGTATCTTCGCACCTGCGAAAAGAGCGTGCATCATGGCCGTCAACTGACCGATGCCGTCCTTCGCTGACACTCGTTCGAGTTGCTGTTTTAGCAGCATCTCGTCTCAATGAAACGCCTCGTTTCCGTCGGTGTGCCGTCAGATCGGGATTCCTCGCCCGACTCAAGTATGAGACTTGTGGTTAGAGAGTTGTGGTTATCAACGCTAGCGTGTTGGAAAGTCTCAATGCTAGTCAATGTGGCAATGGATGATCTACAGCCGCTTCTTAGACGCGCTGTACGCAACGAGGGCATATGGAGTTGGTTCACTGAATTGTCATAGACAGCGACACCCAGAGAGAACCGACAGAAGGAAGACCAGAGAGGAGAAAGAGTGGTGGAGGGCCAACACACCTCAGCTGACGTTGCCTCAGAGCGACCAATCACAGTAGTTGTCCCGCATTCACCTACGATACGTAACCACCAGCTACGGACCAAGTCCACCATGGCTGTCGGTGAAAAGAGCTATAACGAACATGGCCCGGATCACGCTGCATCACCATCACGAGGGCTTTTATAGTTTGACAACGAGCGCATATTCTGCTCGCCGAACTCACCGTCGCGTCGCTGCCAATGGACTCGCTCTTGTGCGGAAGCTGCTCGGTCTCGATGGAGACTTTCAATCTCCTCCTTGGCCTCTCTGCAACTCGGTGAAATGAGGAGGAACGACCGAGGGGAAAAAGCGAGCGACGTTTATCGCCCGTCGCCCAGACTCCCGGTGTTCGATGCTCAAAGCCTGCAAAAAATTCTGCCGAAACCTTGCACGGGTGCCACCCCGAACCCAGCGAAACTGGTGGAGGTACGACCTCCTTGCTGAGGTGCAGCCGACGTCAACAATTTAGGCTGTTGGCAACGAACTCCATCCCACATTTGTCAAGCCTCTAGACACGGGTAGAGAACTGAACCGACCCGATTACCTCCATGTGACAACCGATTGAACTCCGAGCCACATCCGCACCATTTATAGCGCCGGTTTATCTACGACAGTAACACGTAATAGAGTGCGGTATAGGGCAGGGCAAACGTACTCCGCTGTGCGGGAGGCTGCGTTACTCTGTTTACCTACCGCAGCTGTAGAATAAGGTTTGCCCTGACGGTTCCGTACAGCGCATCCCCTCCCCCTCTAGTGTCAGAAACTTCCGCTTCGGAATCCAATGGCGGCCGCCCCTCGCCCCCGCGCTCTGCACCCTTTTTCCCGGACTTTCGGCTTTTCCCCCCTCCGCGGCCCGTATCTCTGCTGCTGCTCGCTGATTTCGCGCTAGCGCCCCCGGCACCGCTGTGAGCAGTAGTTGTAGCTGTTGCTGTTGGTGCGGTTGGTTTGCGCTGCAATCTCTACGAGAGGCGACCGACGCACAAACAAACGCGGGTGACGAATCGCGGCGGTACGGCAAAGACAACGATTGCGGGGAATATCAGCAAGGAGCGGCGATTGTGTCATCGCGTACAGGGGGGTTGGTGTCGGTTTCGGCCTGGCCCAATGAGAGTGTATCAGGTTCGGCCCGGCTTGACCCAACGAGAACATCTCGTGTCCGGCCATGGCACAGCAGTAGTGCCGGCCAATACACACGCAACACACAACTATTTTTTAATTTCGTTTTACAGCAGCTACTCGTAGATGTTATAAGGCTTAGTTTGGGTAGGCAATTGGTTAACCTTTTACCAGTGGTCAAACGGACTAATACCCCACTAATA
>JAYJMJ010000551.1:0-11514 GCA_036873875.1 Laminaria ephemera | reverse complement strand
AGACAATGAGGCTGGTGTGCCGTTTGTCTTGCTGTTTTTATCAGATGACGGAACGGGTGTGTGTTGGTGTGGTCGCTATGCATGTGCCCTTAATGTGTAGGGATCTGTGTGCATTATCGGTGCCGTCCTATAGGTTCTGGCGAAAGAGTCGACTTGATAGTGCCGATTTGACCGCTGTACTGATCCGACCTGTGGTGGGAGAGACGGTGCAGAACATGCAGCCGTGCGGACAACAGCAGTCTTTATTTGCGACAACAAACAAGAAAAATACCAAAAATGAGGGAAAAGCAAAAAAAAATGAAAAACGTGGAAAAACAAAAAGTGGGCATCAACGATTAACTCTATTTTTAAGTTGTTTAGTGGGCATTAGGACGAACTATACGAGTATATAATAAATAGATAGCTGTCCTGTGCTGTATTTGACATTTCCATGGCATTGCCATAGCACTGCTGCCTGCCATGGTAATGTCATGGCCCTGCCATGGGGACCCACGGCAACCATGGAAGTCGATGGCAGTGCAATGGTACTTGCAATTTGCAACGGCAGGCGCCATGGTACCGCTATGCAACAATGCACATTACAGCATTTGGCATTTCCATAGCATTGCCATAGCGCTATCATGGGCGTTCACGGCAGTGCCACGGCAGCTGCCATGGCGATACGATTGCAATGCCATGGATATACTACCGCAAGGTCACGGCATCGCCATTGTATGCCACAAGGATACACTGTCATGGGCTAGGGGTAGGGGTTGGGTTAGGATTACCATAACACGATAACGGCAGCCCCATGGGACCTCCCATGGCACCGCCGTGAGACGTTTTCATAGCAATGCATTTTTTTTCCCATGGCACGCTCTGGCAGGTCGGCACCATGAAAACCCTTGGCAATGCTATGACAGCCGATGGTACTGCCATGGCATTGCCTGGAAAACCCTTGGTATTGCCAAGAAAGCCCACAGCATTGCCATGGCCTCGCTATGAAAGCCCATGATAGTTTGCGAAAGCCCATGAGCGCCCATGACACGTCATCATCCCCCCCATGGCATCGCCATATAGTGGTGCCATGGCGTTGCGATGGATGTCCATGGACGTGTCATAAACGTCCATGGCAGTGCCATGACACGCCATGGTACGCCATGGCATGCCATGGGGACTGCCATAATGCGCCATGAAAATGTCAAACAAGGCATAACCCCCGGATGATCGGACATAGACGACCACACCCAGTATTTCGTAGAGACGCACAGATAGGGGATACAACTATCAGTAGCTGGTTCGGGACTATTAATAGAGCACTTCATTGGGTTAAGCTAAGGCCAAGCACACGCCCTAGATGCCGAGAAGCGAAGTTGAGACAGCGCCCTCCTAGCGTTACACGGTCGAGCTCAACAGCAATAATACTCTATTTCCTGCTCTGCAGTAGTGGCCCCTCTATAGTGCTGGTTCAGTAGGGCTGGTTGCCCGCTGTAGCGCCTGTGCAATCGCTTGGCACTTGGCACATATAGGAACAAACAGTGGTGGCAGTACGCGGAGTAGTGCCGGTTGCCGCTATAGTGCCGGGGCCACTGCTGTATTTCTATATTTGTGTGATACATCTGTACGATATCGCGTGTTTTATTTGGTGAAGCAAACGCAGCCGCATCCCGAGGATTGTGCTGCAGCAGTGTGCCCCTGCAATTCTAAAGAAAAGCGGGCAATGCGCCGTGCTACGTACTGCTTGCCCACCTCTTGATTAACACACGGAGACCTATAGCCCAGGCTACCTTTATGAGGCGCCACCGGCGGATCCGATCTCCCCTTGCGCGCGGAGCTCTACGTTCTACCATGGTATCTCGTACGGAGAACGAACTCGGGAGAAAATGCGGTTAATTGTAGAATTTTTTATTTTTGAAAGCAATTACAATTTCAGAGCCGATTTTCTCCAAAAACAGGGGGGCACACACAACTAAAATGGTGGCTTTGGGCAGACCTCGTCGACAGTTTTTCATTAACGCGTCGCTCGACGTTTGCACTCTCCCCGTTGTCGAGGTAATCAGCTTTTGACGTCATCCGAGGGGGTGCGTTGTCTGGCGTGTTGCGTACACCGTACAGTATATGATACGGAAATAGTAGCTCACAAAAAAATCAACCATCAATCAATATGAGTTTCACTGACTGGAAACCAACGAGAGAAAATAGAACATGTGCCGTCACTCGTTCCATTCTTCTAGAAGAGGGTGGGAGAAACGAGGATAATCCCTCGCGTCATACTGAAAATAAATGGTGCCATCAAACACGAAAACCCACGAGTGGTTCCATAGTTTCGACAAGGATATTATATATGTAGAACAATGAGCGGCAGCACCCCATCTCACCACTCCTGCAAATAAACGCATCTGCAACTACATTACTGCTGTACCACTAACGGAAGTTTCTAGGGACAGCTGAGGATATAGACATGGCGGCCACTCGCTGGCAGTCCGCCGAAAAGTTTGATCGGGCAATCCAAAAGTTGAAGGGGACGCCCTGGCGGACTTCCTCTCATGCTGAGAGGCCGTATCGGTGGGGGCCGGTTCCCGCATTGACCTAGCGCGTGTGGTGACACACGAGCGGAAAGGCCTTCAAGGGGCTCGGCTCTTTCGAAGTAGCCAACATGATCCGCCCCCCTGGTGCACGCCCTTGGAAATAGATGAAGTGTGTGACTTCGCGCGAACTCAAGCAGTGAGGGTGGAGCTGGAGTATATGCCCTTCGGGGGGTCCGTCTGCATTTGCGAACAACGAGTTCGTCCTCCTACCGAAGATGCCGGCTCCAGTGATATCCCTGGTGCAGCAGTGGTCCCTCGATGGCGCCGGTATGTGCCAGCCGGAAATACCAGCAGCATAGCGGCAACCGACACTAGTCCGCATATTGCCACTATACTACGGCTTCCCATCTGTGCCATAAAACGAGCAATTTTACAGGCACTATAGCGGGCAACCGGCACTATACTCACCCGGCGCCATAGAGGAACCCCTACTGTGGAATCAACGGCAACGCCAGCGGCGGCGGCGCCGAACACACTCAGTCGCCGTGACGCCATCGTTGGCCGCGGAGATCACAGCCACCGCCACGCCGTCAACAATGACGCAAGCTGCCAGAGCCACAGGCGTGCCCGCCACGGAGGGGGGGGGTGTAATCATATCATGCATGGCCGTAGTCCTTAAGACCACATACCATCACATATCCCTACAATGCCGGGACTGAGCACGTCGGGTGTTCACCGACCAGGCAGACATCGCTTGCATCCAGCACGAAGCGCCGTGAGGTGCTCGATGAGTTGCATGGAGGGCGAGCTGCATCCTACTATTAGAACCACTTGTGAGGCGAACGTCTGCACCGTGGGTGTACTTTCTTGCAGAGGGATGACAGCGTCGAATTGCTTGATTTGGTTTTCGGTGTCGCCACTTCCAGAGACTGCAATGGGCACCCGCCGCGGGAGGGGTGGTCACTGGAGCAGCAGATGGGAAAGACCCAGCGGTAGGTGGGATAGAGGGGACGGTATCTAGGGCGACGAGCCGCGTCGACTCGGGCGGCGGTTAAGCTCCAAACCGGCAACCTGAGGTCCTGGTGATGGGAAGCAACTCTAACCGAGAGGTGAACACTGTGATGCGGCATTCGTGGCCTTCGTTGGTAGGTTTTGAGAGATACCGAGAGTCGTTGAGCCGGGTCGCACACTGAAATCGAGAGCATTTCCGTCAAAAGGAGCCCACGGAATTTCGTTCGGTTAATGACTCAATTAGATACACGCATACAGTACATTCACCTAATAAGAAACAGGGTAATAAGAAAGGCAGGCTGAGATTTCCAGGAAAATGATAACTTAGGGAGCGGTTATATTGAAGATAGTGTAGAACGTACCCTTTCCCAAATGAGAATCCAGCCTGAGAGAGCGTTATGGTTTCTTATTATGCGTCTTGTGTCCTGTACGTACCACTGTGCAGAGTACGCTCGCTCAAAAGCTATATGACAGAAACCACGCGTGCTTACAATATAGAAATACTATACTCGAATTTGTATATATAGGATCGCAGTGTGGGATACGGTCTCTCTTTTCGGATACCCGCGAGCTCTCGCGAGATCTCTCGGGCGCTCAAGGGCGCTTGCGGGTGCTCACGACGGGCGTTCGCAAAAACCTCTCGCGAATTCTCGCAAAATATCGCGGGAGCTCACGGGCGCTCACGGGCGCTAAAACAAACTCGAGTGGGAGTTTTCGCGGAAAGTTCCATGAGAGTTCAGGCGAATCCCGTGCAGGGAAATCCCGCGACAACCGAAGCGAGTTTTCATGAGAGCTTGAGACATCTCGGGGGAACCCACAGGTGATTGCATGAACTCGGACTTCAAGCCAAAGTCCCGTGAAGGGATTTCCCGTGACAACCGAAGCGAGTTTTCATGAGAGCTTGAGACGTCTCGGGGGAACTCACGGGTCATGGCGAGAACCCGCGGGGTTCTGCGGGCGCTCATGAAACCTCGCTTGGGGTGTCGCGGGATGTCACGACATCCGGCCAGAATTTTCGCGGGTTCTCATGAATAGCGCCCATAAGCGCCCATGAGAATTCTCACGGGCCCCCTAACAAAAACACAACAATATACCATACCCCAGACGCATCACGCAGCTTACAATGCCGAATATCGACTTATCACCCAGTTAAAATCACAGCTGACGTATTTGTTAATAATTGTATACCCGGTGCCTATCAGGTAACTGGTATTCGATAGGCGGTGACTTTAATCAGCAAAAACTTAACCGATCGGAAAACCGCAAGCAAAACATGTCTTTTACTACTGTGTGTAGACTTTCATCGGTGTGTAGACTGGCTTTGCCATCTGATGCTAGCCGGCTGACAGAGCACAGCAGGAGTGTCATGCGAGCAAAATCAGCCGCCTGTCCATCCTACGGTCCGTCGCCTACTTTTGTTTTGTGTATTTCGACCCCGTGTAGCTCGACCGCGAGGTGAATGCCTACATTGTACACATATACGATAGGTGGGCGATGAGGGTTGTTCTCTCCGGCATTGCGCGGCGGCTTCTGCTGCGGGATTATGAGATCAGGGACACGGTCGGTGATAAAAGTTCCCGATCTCACTTGATTTCCCCATTTTGAGCCTTGGAGCGTTCTCACGGGCTGTTGGTTTCTCTTCCATCTCACGAGGTTGCTAAAACATAAACGTCAGAGATATCCTGAGTACATCCTCGGGTTTCCCAGGTCAACATGGATAAGTTGGCGGAAAGCGGACAAGGCGTCTGTGGACATGTCACAAAGCGGTCCCAGCAAATGAAAGCAATCAACAACTTCGTACTACATCAACGTATATCTGAAGTGTTTTTATCTGGGTGATAATTTCGCTCAGGTGTTTCAGCGATGCTGACCCTTAGTTGAGTGGTGGTCATCCACGACTCAGTTTGACCGTATCATAGCAGGCACCAAGGTAGTGGATAAAGCTAGTGGATGAAAACACGATCTCGTGAACTAGTACCACCGCCGCGTTTTAGGGAGCGGTACTCGTAGCTTTCGGAACTCTGAGGCTTGCGTCTTCGCTTACTGGAAAAAACTGCAGTGTCGTGAACTCCTGAAGCATCCGAAGTGTCCACCGTTTGGGCTTCGAGAGCAACCGAACGACAAACCGAAACATTAAAACCATCTTGCGTATCATTGGGTATACGCCAAAGCTTCGCGTCACCGGCATGCATTTAGTTTCTTGTCATTCACCATGTGTCCTCTCTGCGTTTTTAAGATTCCCATACAAGCCAAACAAGATACATATGGCCCTACAGTAGTGTATTACGTATGCATTTATTGTACATGTATGTGTTTATAACGCCCACGACCAAGTCTGCGGTAGGTGGAGTAACCCCCTTCTCACTTTGTACCAAGTTCAGGCGACTCAAAAGCAGACGAAAACTCATTTTTGTGTTGCAGCGTACAACGAAGTAGCCATTCGCGCGAGTGGCCCTGAATCGCTGAACAAAGGAAATCTAAAAGTGATCTCTCTATCGTAGCGTTGGTCCCACCTTACGGTGAAAGGAAACTTACAGTTAACCCTCCATGCTCATTGATTTACCATGTTAATAATGGATGCCATGCGCGTTAATTGACCATCCATCGCGAAACCGCCCTTCGTGCCAATAGTTGGTCCCCTGTCGGGATATGCAGGAAAGGAATATACATTTTTCTGCCCTCCAGCCAGCCGGAAGGGGCGAGCGGGGGTTTGCCTCGCGGCTTCGCCGCCTGTGTATCGAACATCGGCTATGTCGAGATGCTGCATCCGATACGAAAGGAACCCGGCAATCTATAAAAGCCGTTCACTGGGATACACTGGGGTTATCTATTGTACAGGAAATATATCTTATACCCTACCAGGTACTAAACAATCACAAGCTCAAAGGGACATACGAAACAGCTACGTACCTAGTATCATGTATGCATATAGCGAATTCACTACGTTAATGCTGACATTCAAACACCTAGTGATTCCATTGGTGCTATTCAACGTTCGCCAAAAGGAAGCCTTTGCACGAGCAACAATAACTAGCAGGAACCTACACCTATCACCGCGAGTTGTGAGACAAATGCGTCACCAAACTCACATAACACTGAAACGAGTTCATTTCCACGCGACGCACAAGGCAGTATCGCATCACAACACAACCAGCATTACTTCCTGCACGCTGGATCAACGTAGTATTACAACACAACCAACCCAAACTCACGCACATCGGTCCTCCTACCCTCATCATTTGACCCCCGAAAACACTTTAGTTTGTTGCCATCGAAGATTGAGGATGTTACTCTTTCCGTTTCCCTTTGCACCACTGATATCCTTTCCAAACGGCAACGGTTATGCTGATGAGGCCAGTAACAATTCCAATCCATATTCCAGCGACTTCCGCTTGCGTCAGTGATTCAGGCTTGTCACAGATAGAGTCTTCAAGCCCCGGTGTATCGCCATTGCCATGTTGCGGGAAGGGGGTGGGTGGGAACATAAGGCGGCAGGGCAGCGGAGAGGTATCGTGAGCTGGTGCCAGTATCTTCAGCATCGTGTGAATTACGGGCGTTTGGCGAGAGACATACTGACGAGATAGTCTGAAGCAAATGGCTGACATGCTACCGAACGTTTTCTTCCACACTGGTTACCTTCGAGGCACACATTTGAGGACGAGGAGTCGCCATCCACGCCGGAGCAGCATCTGGGCCCGTCCACAAAATCTCGCTCCTGGCAGTATGTATACTCTGCGACGCAACAAGAGAAGCACACCAAACAGGGGAAGGCGATCACGAAAGCTAGTTTCGCGGTCTCGTATGCAGAAGGGTTTTACTGGCGATAGAGGACCATCACCACTTAGCATGCTTCTACACAAGACACGTCGAAGCAAAAAACAGTACACCGTGTTCACATTTGTACGCATCATGTCCCATCGCTCGTAGTAACTCACTCCGTCCACACGTGCTGGTATCAGGATGGCAGCACAAGTTGTCCGAGCACGTGTTTCCAACATCACACGCTGCACCTCCTTCCGATTCAAGAGGCAGCGTTGAATCGCTTGAGCTGGGTGGGGAAGTCTCTGACGGCGCCGTCGGCGTATCGCTTGCGCTGGGTGGGGAAGTCTCTGAGGGTGCCGTCGGTGTTGAGGCGGGGGAAATTGTATTGGTGGCGCTCGGTTGTGGGCCGTCGGCGCTGGGCAGAGGGGTCGCCGATGGCGCTGCCGAGGCGGCCTCGGGGGAAGCGGTGCTGGTCGCGTCTGGCTGGGGAATAACATTGGGAGTGGTCGAGGGTGCAGGTGCAGCAGTTGCCGAGGGTGCAGGTGCGGCAGTTGTCGAGGGTGCAGATGTAGCAGTTGTCGAAGGCGCAGGTGCAGCAGTTGGGCCCGGTAGGGGAGATGGTGCCCGAGTACCGCCGTATAGCTCGCTCGTCAAACGTGATGCCCCGGCCCAGTTGCATTCTTCATATGAAGCAGAATCGGTTAGATCCTTGATCCCGTTCGCCGCGCAATCAAATTGGTCCACAGTAGGCGCCTCGTACACATCATCCACACATGGTAGCGTGCCCGTGTCTAGGATGGCGGCCACGCACGGACCGACGTCGTACCCAGACGCTTCGGACGCCACGAGGTAGCAGTGGATGCGGGACCACAGCGACGTCTCTTCTTCCATGTAACTCGTCGTATCACCGTACGGGTATGGGTCGCAAATATTACACGTGCAGCTACCCGACCCATCCGTACCCCAACTCGAGGCCCACAGAGCGCCCTGGAAATACGTCGACGGATAGTTTATCGCGCTCACTTCACAGCCGATCGTTTCAGAGTCACACGCACCGCGGTTGTCCCATACGGCTAGGTTATCGGCGTCAAAGGGGCTTATACCCTGCACCAAGCACCCCACGAGACAGGCATTGGTGTTCACGGGAGCACTGCTCGAAGTAGTCGAGGTCACTGTAGAAGTGGTAGGAAACAACTCTTGCGCCTTGCGGAGGTCCCCGTCCCAATTACACTCCTCATATGAAGAAGAACTAGGTAGGTCCTTGATCCCGTTCTCCTGGCAATCAAATTGGTCCACAGTCGGCGCCTCGTACACATCATCTACGCATGGTAGTGTTCCTGTATCCACGATGGCGGCCACGCACGGGCTAACGTCGTACCCGGACGCTTCAGATGCCGCAATGTAACAGTGGATGCGAGACCACAGCGATGTCTCATCTTCCATGTAGCTCGCCGTATCACTCCACGGATATGGATCGCAAATATCGCACATGCAACCACTCGATCCATCAGTACCCGAAGTTGAAGCCCACAGCGCGCCTTGGTAAGAAGTCGCGGGGTAGTTTATCGAGGTTACTTCGCAGCCTACAGTTGAAGAATCACACGCGCCGCGGTCGTCCCACACGGCTAGATTATCGTCGTCAAAGGGGCTTATACCCTGAACCAGGCACCCCACCAGACATTCCGTGGCCCCCACAGCATGTGGGTAGACCAACAGCACGAGCCATCTTGGTGCAAGCATTATCTGGGCACCGGGGACGAGAGACAGGCGTATCATTTGATGCAGAATGTATACGAATGAGTTACGAGCATAAAACTATTTGAGAAAATAACTACTGTTGGTGTTGTGCAAACAGACAGCCGTGATCCTAGCCGTAGAGGCGAATCCGCACCTGCATACATAGTTTCTAAGTGCGTCCTACTGTATTGCTGCTTGGGAAAGGCCGGGGTGAAATCTTCTAGAGAGCGCCGTGTCGGTGTAGCTCTGTATCCCTTGGTAGCGGCGTTGTCGTCCCTCTTGGGTTCCTATAGGGTGTGTTTCCCGTCCGACATACTGACATACCGAGTGGCAGGTGTTGTAGTAGCTTCAGATATATCCGTTCGCCACGTCTGTCACCATTAACCACGGCGAGGCAAACAGCTAGAATGCCAAACTCGTACATACAACAAGTGATCAACAGATTGCCAGAGACAACGTGGAAGACAGCCTTTCGCCTATTAGGTCGAAGACAGCCTTTCGCCTATTAGGTCCATTGCCTCATCCAGTTGTGTAGATTCCTAACTGGCGCCGTCGGCAGGACTTTTTCTCGGTTTTGCCCTAATGGATGTCTTGACGGATTGACGTGATGTGGATTGACGTCCCGTGGCATGAAAGGGGACTGTTCAGTGCTGTCTGTATCTCAGTACCATAAAGGAAATTTGACATAGCCGGAATGGATGTTTCTACGTGTTGTGGTATTGACCTGGAAGGACTGTAAAGGCTTTGGCTGTGAATTCAGTTCCGGCATGGTTCCCAACTCCAACGACAAGGTCCCTGCTTCGCTCAAATTCGCACTCCAGTTTTGGTACGAATCATGCTTGCTGTGCGCTACCAGGGTTTACAGCCGTCTCTGGTTTCATTGCCAACGCTTTAGCTACGCATTTGACGGCGGTGCCATTGGCCAAATTTGTGCTTTCACTTCTCCTTGTTTTGGCCCTGCAGATCCCATTGCCGTTGGGGATGTAGTAATTTGGCCTTTCACAGCACCATACAGAATTGTGTTTGTACTACCATGTTCGACGGCACAATTGCGCCCCGCCCTTCTTTCTGGGGATATCGCGACAGTCTTGGTGTTCAACAGTTTTGAGACACTTAGAGGTAGGCTGTTTTGCCTTTCATTTGGTTCGCATTATTTCAACAGCCTTAGTTTTTTCACAGGTCACAGTTTAGAGGTTTATGGAGTGGGTTTGAGTAGCGGGACCCTCGATCCATGTTCCAGGTGATGAATCCTGAACTCCCTACGAATTGTTTATATGGCTGCACTTACGGTTCATCAGGGTGGGCTAGTGTTAGGGTATTGCCCTAGAATCCCGAAAACGTTCGGGACAGGGAGTGCGGTAAAATGTGGCGTAAAGGTTGGAAGGTCTGTGTACCGGGGACAAGGTTTGTGGCGAAGCACAGCCGAGCAGCCTGTTCAGATGGTCCGACGGGAGCGGTTTGAGAATATATCACCTGGGTGGGCTAGTTAGGCTATTTCCCTGAAAAACCTGAAACCGTTCAGGACAACAAGGAGTACTGTGAAATACGGCGTAAGCTGGGAATGCCTATCCGTGTACCGGGGACAGGGCACAGCCGAGTCTTGAGATACCCCGATATCCACCAATCCAAGCCTGCTCTTCTACTGTATTAATAGTATGTTACAACAATGGGGCTACAGTAGCTTAGAAGCAGAAACTGGAAGAAGATACTTGCGGTGTGTCCTTCCCAACCTCTAACATACAGGGAGTAGCACCTCTACGGAAAATGAATCCCCACATAAACCCGGGTGCTTGGCAAACCAACAAAGGTCGACTGGCCCGGGAGGGGGCAAGGCGTCAACCCCGCGGGCTAAGTCCGTGATGGTAGGCAATAGCGCTTTGCCCAAGTAGGAGGATCCAGTTGGGATGCGTTTTTGTCCCAGCCGACAATTTCCAAGATAGTCATCCCAGTTGTTCGACACGAGATCTAAGACTGTGGCAGGCTCGATTAGAAAGCTTGACTACCTCAGGTCTTCTCTGCTACAGTATTATCATATAATACGTTCTCTGTCGCGAAAAATTGTCTTATTTGTCCGTGATGGGCACGAGAAAAGTGCACCGCGCAGATGGGGGAGAATCGTAAAAATCGCGCACGGAACATATCTGGACCTGGTGTAGTCACATGCTTGTGAGGGCTTGTAGCGTCCTGACTGGTATCCCAAGAAAAGATGACCCAATATAAATGATGACAATAAATACGATTACATGAAAAAAAACGCTGTCTTCCGTTAACAAACAGTAGTTGCTTGCATGCCTCCTGTGAATATCCACCAACCAAACTTCTAACATTTATGTACATAAAACAGTAGTGATTTGAGTGTACACTATACATCAGTAGGGTACGAGTGCTAGGCTTGACCAAGTACGGTGTGTGTGTGTGTGTTTCATCCCATTTATTCTGTGCGCCAGTCAGATGTTTGACGCACCAGCCGGGGTCACACAGGAGGAAGGTAAACACA
>JAYJMJ010000545.1:65100-88309 GCA_036873875.1 Laminaria ephemera | reverse complement strand
TTCTTACTTGTTCGGGTTAACTACTTCAACACACAATTGGTATCTTTGGTACCAATGTTGATATCATATGTGATACCACAAGAGGTATGTATCTAGATATACTTAATATTCATCAGGTTACATTTTTTTGTTTTTTGTCACGAAGTAATTTTTTGGGTGAAGCATTGGGCTCCTCAAGTGAGGAGCGCAGGAAAAATAGGTGCACTCCAACCGTCCTATTAGTAGCATGCGTCAGTGCTTTTAACTACTCGTGCAAGTAACTCCAAACATATTTCTCTTGCACTCCAGGACAGCACTGCGAAATGAGTTGCCGATACGTTGATTATTCAGGTGCTTAGTGATGAGCATGTTATTGGCCACGATCGACAACCGCAGCCCCGTTTTGACGCACAAGTACGAGGGCATACTTGGTAGGGTGCTGTTTGCCAGGGGATTTTTTTCAGGTTTTTCGGTTCTGGGGCCGTTACACGGCCGGGTATGTTGCTGGAGAGCCTCAAAAGGCAAATATAATCACCGAAAGGTAACTTGCCTGGGGTTGTACTAAAGGCACTCGATCATCTCCGGATATGGTGACAATATTTTTCTCTCACACACTACAGTAGCTCTCTGTAACAGCCCAGCCCCTGGGGAGATCAAGGCTGCGGTAGATCGTGGTGTACCCCAAGTTTCGTTTTGAGCAGTGTATCAAACGATTCGGTGGCAGCGTAGTGCGCCAAACAATGGAGAACAAAGCAATCGTATAGCCACTCGCTCGAATGGCCCTGAGCTGCAAAGCAATAGGGTAGGAACTCGAGCGAGTGGCCCTGGGCCGCCGAAATGAACGACCCAAAAAGCCAAAATGCGCCCCCCTACCGTAGCCTCCGTCGGGACTTAAAATATAAAGACATACTAAACATCGAGACCACGGTGGGGGGGACACTCTTAGGACTTATCTTTCTCAGTGAGTCAGAGCTACTCGCGCGAGTGGTTAGCTCTGTGTTTTCCGACTTAACGATACGAACGGCCACGGCATCGTTTGTTACCCAACCACGACAAAAAACAGGTTACGTCCGTTTGTGGGTGACGTACTGAGCCATGTGCGCGAGCGGCCTAAACTCGGTACAAAAAATGATAGCGTAACATCCCTCCTACCGTAGCCAGCGTTAAAATGTCAAAATATCAACAGGGTATACGTACGGGAACAGAAATTCTGCCGGCTTCGACAACGTAGTATCGCGATTCCCTAGGGTTGAAAACGCGAGGACCTGGCTACTCGGAATACTCGGAATCAACTACTAGTACTGACACACTTCAACTGCCCAGGGATGCTCTCTCGGCCTCCAGATGGTGAATATTTCCTTCGGACACGCGGTTCTGCAGGGTACGACAACCTTGGAAATAGCCACGAGTACACATTTTGTACCTTCAGAGTATAGATCCTACTCCAGTAGACACGCTGTCACAATAGTTCATAACGTCTATCGAGCGCCGGTTTGTGTGACTTGCATGCTTCTTAGACACAGTATGTTCCTTTCTTTACCGAATACCTCCAAGCATTCGATATGAAGAACAGATAAACCCACAAACTCTATACGCAGCACCTACTGTGAGGCGCCTTTACCGGGTTTAGCACACAAATGATACCGGTTAAAGAAATAATTATATTTCGCTTTACAGGGGTTGCTAGGCCGTGGTTTGCGTTTTTGCGGGTTTTGTTTTTACAGATCACGAGAAGGCGTCGACCCAACACAACCCTAACCCTAACCCTAACACTTACTCCAATCTTAACCCAGACTGTGTCTCCAACCCGAGCGCGGCTTCGCCGCGCGTTTTGGAAAATTTGAGTAAAATGTGCGGACCACCACAAACATCGAAATATATTGGTACTTCATCTTGTATGATTTGTATGTCAAGAACACCGTGAAGGCTACTATTACGGAGGACCATAGTGATCTAGATATATTCCCCTATTTTTACTAGCTATATTTGGTCCTAATTACTATGTACCCCCGTAAGTAGAGGCGTACTGTGTGTAGTACATGCTGTTTCGGAAATCAAGCCCAAAGAGAAGAAGGTCGTCCTACCGTAGCCAGTGATATGAATACAATCTGTAGTATGTCATGCATAACCAAAGCCTACGATAGGGGGGTCACGTTTAAGGTTCCCGCGAGTGCCTACTCTATTTCTGCGCAACCGTAAGCTTTTGTGATTTTCGGTTTCGCGATATGTACCCCCTCGATGGAACGTTTGCTGGAGCACCAACAAAATGAGTTCGGTAATTTTGAGCGGGGAAGTACAGAGCCACTCGCACGAGCGACCTATCCTCGATAGTGAAACTAGGGGTATTAATACCACATGTAATACTAAATATATGTAAAGCAGCCTTTGTCGCATCTTGACGACCGACTCGTTAACACTGTTTTTGTCTTGTTGTACCTGTTGTGCTGTCCGCCGAAGAAACTGACCTGTACAGCTGCAGCGGATATCCAGAAACGTGTCCGGACGGCTTCGACTACTTGCCTATCCCTTGCACTTTCGGGGCAGCGGAAGGGTATCCCTTATGTGGCGAGAGCGTCTGCTGTGGAAGTAAGCACAACTTCGAATGTACACCAAGGATACATATGGTAGAGGTATAAGTAACATTTGTAACACCTTTTTTTAGGGGGGGGGCTCCTCACTTGAGGAGACACATAAGACACATATCTCATACGAAACTCGAGTTTGAGAAACAAATCCGCTCCACTCGATGAACAATGCCATGGGCTAGGTGCACAACTATACTGTTACTAGATTGGCAAACACGAATGGGATTTCCAATATATTGGGCAGTCTTCTCAGTTGAGGAGCCCGCCACTCACAAAACATTCGTCCGAAAAGTGCTACCTCTACCGTAGCACGCGTCGAGTTTCATTAAAACCCGCATACTGGTATCGTGTAGGACCACACCACGCGTCACAGTCAAAGACGCGTTCTACGATAGAGGTAGCACTTTCTGACCATTTTGTTTTGGTTCTGGTTGACAGGGCTCCCCAAGTGAGGAACTACGCGAAGTCATCGACACACCGTTTGTGTTTTGCGATCACTTTCATTGTGTACCTAGGCCATGGAATCGGTTTTCGGGTTGCTCGTTCATTTTTCCTGAAGTTCATTTCTGGTCGAGGTTAAGACCCTCCTCAAGGGAGGATCCTCAGAAAAACGCAATACACCTCGAACGTAGCACTTGTCCAGACGTCAATACCAATATCAGTATGATGTAAATCGAATAATCCACACTGTACTTCGTGTATGCGTTCAGGACGTGCAGCTTCCCATCTCGGCACAACATTCTCTCACGTTCTGCCTTGATCACACGCGCCTCTATATTCCTATGCCAGCGCCAACACCGTCGCCAACGGCATTACCTTCATCCCCGAGTCCCACTGGTTCGGTGACATCTCCAGCTCCTTCAATCCAGCCAACGGCTGGCACTCCAGTGCCGACAGCGGAAGCCATTCCGAGGACAACCCCGGAATCAACCTTTTTTTCAGTGTCTCCAACTACTGCACCAATCTCCGGAATGCCGCCGACGTTGGAACCGACTTTTTCGCCTATTCTACCACCGTCGATTGCACCGATATCGGCTAATGTCCACACCATGGCACCTGAAGCTGCTACTTTGGCTCCATCCTCCCAGGCTCCCGTTGTAGGTGAGAGAGTGTTTGGCAGCAGCATTCCCTTGGAATGCTCACGTATTTTTGTCGCTGCTGGCCAGCGTGCATACGGAGAACTATGGTTTGTGGTGACATCCATACTGGTATCTACTCTAGACGCATGCTACAGTATCGGCGCACCATTGTTTTTATGAGGTTTCTTACTTGAGAAGCTCTATACCACTGCCAGAAACTGATGTGGGGAAACATATAGTGATATAGGATGAACAATCCCATGGCCTAGATATAGAACGAAATATGGTGCAAAAACTGAAATTCCGACGATTTTGGGTTAAGGACCCCCGTCGTTCAGAAAACACTTAAGCCAGAACGTCCTACCTCTATCGTAGCGCGCGTCTCTAGGATGAACTTCTGAACGCCACGATTGGCGGTGCTAGTCTTGGACTCATTTACCAGAAACAACACATTATTTGGACGGCGAAAGGTATCGCTCCTGATTCTTCTGCTTGTACGCCCGGTGCTTTCACAGCGCTCAACGTTGGAAATGACCCCCAGCAAGTGGGATTAACGGCATGCCCACCGCATTCAACTTCAAAACCTGAAGCGGATTGCCTTTCCTCTCCAGCATAGCGTTGCCCATGCCGGTAGACGGGACCCCCCCCGTTTCGTCGACATAGTAGAAGGTGGGAAAATAGCCGACCTTCTGAGCACCGTTAGGAACATCGAACATCACGATGCGTGCGGATTTTCTCACGTTCTATGAGTTTGCCGTGATCTTTGGCGTTCGAAAAGGTGCTTCCAAAAGCTGCCGTTCGAAGTTGGCCGACATTGTGTGGATATTTCGTCATAGCTGGCTTTCGAAAAGGTGCTCAGATTGTCTGCTGTTTGCCCACCTTCGGACTATGTCGACGAAGCGGGGGCGTTCCGTCCGCCCGTGCAGGGTCGCTGTCGTTCGGAACATGCAGTATCAAATCATTGTGTTGTTTCTATGAAATGACCCTCGTGCGTCTCCCTTCATCACGCGCTCACCCAAACTCTACGCCAGTGACAACGCCATCACCAACGACAGCCCATCCATCACCGAGTCCGACCTCGGCTGGGACGATTCCTGTTCCTTCAATCCAGCCAGCGGCTGGTACTCCAGTGCCAGCAGTTGTAGCCGTTCCGACGACAACCCCGGAAGCAGCCAATCCGGCAGCGCTTCCAACTGCTGCGCCGTTCTCCGGAATGCCGCTTACAACAGAACCAACGGCTTCGATGATTATACCACCGTCGTCTGCACCAGTACCGGCTCCATCGTCGGAGGCTCCCGTTAAAGGTGCGGACGCGTGCCGCAGAAGCACAGTCTAAGGGTGGCGATAGAGCGTGGTCGATGCCCGAGGCTCCTCACTTGAGGAGCTTTATACCTCATCCAAAACCTGATCGTGAGAAAATACGAATGTGCCACCCGATGAACAATTCCACGGTCTAGGTATACAAGAAACAACATCGCAAAACGAGAAGCGAATCCCGACTATTATTGTTTAAGGAGCCCCGTCATTCAGAAAACCTTTTCCCAAGAAGTGCTACCGCTATCGTAGCACACGTCGCTATACTTCACCTCAATGTTCGAGAAATGGTTTTCACTAGATGCAGTTACACTCCCTGGGCAATACCGTCGCGGTCCTAGGCGTCAACCGGTTTGCATACTGCTTTACGTGCAAACGACGTTTCTCCTGGTTTGTGCAGTCCGTATACGCCGATTTTTCACGTGTGCTACAGCGAGTCGACCTCGGACGAAACAAACCCCGCGTTAGACATGAACGGAATGATCACCACATAGGGCCACACACCGCAGTGTCTGTCTACGCCAATTTCACAGCGTTGCTAACGGTCACCACCCTGCAATCTTGTGGGTAGGTAACGTTCGTGTGTCTCGTGTGGGATGTTCAGTTCGGAATCTTTGACGAGTCCTCAATTTAACGCCCCGTCTTGATCGCGCCGACCCCAACAACCCATGCCAGCGACAACAACATCACCATCGACAGTTCGTCCTTCGCCGGTTCCGCCTGAAGTGAAGACGACGGCTCCTTCCATGAGGCCTGTAGCTGCAACTCCAGGGCCGACACCGATAGTTGCGTCCACTCAAGACACAGTCAACCCTTCTACGGCGCCTGAACAAGCAACGGTTACTCCATCTTCGAGAAATCCCGTCGTAGGTAAGAGGTTGTGACAATAGCAAGTCCTGCAGTACGGATGAATTATCCCATTTGTTGAGGAGGCTACTAACTTGAGGAACTCTATGCCTCACTCAAAACGTGATTCCGAGCTAAAAATCAACGCGCAACCCGATCAACGATGCCATGGCCTAGGTATACAACGCATAGTGTTGCAAAGACATATTGACATTCCGACGAGTTTTGGTTTAGAAGCCCGCCATTCAAAACCTTTTTGAATTAAAACGTGCTACCCCTAGCATAACGCCTATCGCCACAGGGGTAATACACGTAATGCCTAACGATTTTGGTAATACGTTATGGTGTGGTAGCCAGGGTGAATGATCGGAAAATGGTTTCTGACGACAAGCGTGCTGGCTTGATCTCGATCATCTCTGCGGGCCTTGTTAAGGGTGCTAGCCAAGCGTCAGACGACAAAGTTGGCGTTTGGCGGGTAGATAGCATGTTTTCCCGTTTAGTCTGCTACTACACCCTGCAGGTTCGGTGTGATGGAATTGGGAAACTTCTCTTCTGCCAAGAAAATCAAATGACTGTTCGCCGTTTGTGACCATACCAGGTACCAAACGGAAATCCATTTTCTCGCTGGCTAATTAGCATTGAACATTTTCAATGCGCTTTGGTTATCTGCGAATGGGGAAAAGGCCGATATCGTATTTAATGCGCAGGACGCGTGCTACGACGGGGGTAGCACATTTTGGCTCAAAATTCTTTATCAATGACGGCTCTCCTTAACCCAACACCGTGGTGTGTCCTTCTTGTTTTTGAAATACACTTCGTTGTATGCCTAGGTTATGGGGTTGTTCACCGGGTGGCACTTTCATTGTTTCCCGAGTGTTGTGTTTGGGTCAGGTGTAGACCTCCTCAAGCGAGGAGCTTCAGAAAACTTAAGGCGCACCCTTAGCGTTGCATGCGTCGCTGCTTCTAACTCCTTGACGGTTTCTCAATAAGGGTTTGCGAAATACCAACTTTGGTTTGGTAAGGGTTAGGTAGGAACTTATGGAGTAATAGTATCGGAACCGTGGAACGTCACAATCCAAGGTCGAAGCAACCCACGAAATACCAGCGAAAAGTTAGGTTAGATGTTTTTGTTTTCGTACCACTTGTTTTATTTCTATCCTAATTTGTTGGTGGATTTGTTGGCCTTGGGTTATGTAATTCATCTGTTTCAATCAACACTATTGTTGCATGTTTTCCAACCCACGAGGGTTTGGAAATTGCAAACACCCTGATATATCGGCCCTTACCTATCCTTCCGCGTGGGTGGCGGTCTCCCCTTATGTCAGTGTCAACGCCATCACCGATGAGAGCAATTTCATCTCCGAGTCCGACTTCTTCAGGTATACCGCTAACTCCTTCGATCCAGCCAGCGGCCAGCCATCCAGTGCCGACAGGTGGAACCGTCGCGACGACAATTCCGGCGTCAAATACCCCTGCAGCGCCCCCAACTGCTACTCTTTCACCCGAAGTATCACCGACTGCGACGATGGAACCGACTGGTTCAACAATTGTACCACAGTTGTTTCCTCCGATGCTTGTCGATTCTGTAGCGCCCGTGGTAACTACTACTGTGGGTCCGGTGTCGCAAACGCCCGTCGTAAATGAAGGTGAGAGAATGTCACCAAGGCTACGATAGCGGTGGCACCTTTACGACAAAGTATTTCCCTCGAATTTCAGCTGTTCAGGATCTCTCGCGTGAGTGATTACACTATCCATTTGCTAGTCGTAGTTTGTGTGCTACATATGAATCGCGATATGCACGGCCATGATATTAGTTTGCTACACGCTTGCGCTTTTGAGCAAGGTACAGGACCGTTCGCGGGAGTGGCCCAAACCCGGTAGTAAACCTGGGGTAGCCCTCCCCACCGTAGGTCGGGTCATGTGCGGTAGCATCACTGTGACGGAGTGGTTTTCATATTTGTTGTCGGTACTATCCAGTGTGCTTTTTAGGGAAATATTTGTTTGACGACAATCGCTTGGACACCGCCACGTACGTTCTCACGGGTGATGTATGCGACGTTAAGGGCGAAACGATAAATATATACTTATCATGGGCGAACAGCATCGATCTTGGTTTTGTTGCTCGTACATCTCGATATTCATGTTGTGCTACAGTTCGGAAATAACGCCCTGCCAGAGAGGGACCAACAGAATGCTTGCCACATGAAATCCCAGACACCAGCGTAGCGTGGGGTGCCTTCCCTCGCCAGCTAAACAGAGTTGCTCATACTCAGCGACGTTTAACTTCGTTAGGTATGGCGAGGTCTCGTTTGAGACGTGCAGCCCCGGCTGTTTGACGTATTCCGTGTAAATTTATTATTTTGTTTCTGCCTTTATCACGCGCTCCGATGACACCTATGGTAGCACCGACACCACCACCGGCGACAGTGCTCCTTTCTCCGAGCTCGACTGCTCCAGCGACGACGCCAGGTCCTTCCATCCAGCTGGCGCCTGGCACATCCGTGCCGACAGTAGATTCGACGTCATATCCGGTGGCGGTCTCTTCATCAGGGCCCCCAACTGGCGTGCCGTTTTCCGTAATACCGCCGACTGCGACAATGGAACCGACTTCTTCTACGATGGCACCACCGTCGTCGGCACCAATAGCGCCTGCTGTTAAACCTATGGCGCCCATTGCTACTATTACTATGGGTCCATCGTCGGAGACGGCTCCCGTTGTACAGGGCTTCTCGGCAGAAGGACAGCCAACGGCTGAACCGACAACGAGCGACGTAGATGCGACGGCGCCAATAGTCGAGGGCCCAACGCCCGTCGGCACAGATACGCAGCCAACCGTGGTATCACCTGCGCAGACTCCTTTCGCCTCACCGATAGCCGAGAATGCTCCAGCGGCAGAAGTGTCTGTGCAAACACCACCAGTACAGAGTTCCCCGGTGGCTGGGCAGCCGGTCACCAAGCCGACGCAAATAGTCCAAAATTCAGAAAGTCCTGTCCCATCACCGGTGGAAGCAGCGATTCCAGAGGGTGCTCCAGTGATAGAAGCGCCTGCTCAAACACCTTTTGCACAAGATTCCCCAGCGGTAGAACAGCCAGTTTCTACACCGAAAGCAAACGCAGCAGATATAGTGGCGCCAACGGCGAAGAGCCCAACACCCACCGGCCCGGTTCTTGAGCCTGCGATGTCGCCCATAGACGGGACCCCCCCTGCTCCGGTCGTTAGTGAAGAACCTGTCGCTGGATCGGCAGGGGTGTTACCGGAGACGGCACCAGGTTTCTCTCCAGCACCGGCCCTATCGAACCCGGGCTCGCCTCTCACAGTCGCCCCTATGGTTGGTTCTGCGGCATCCCCTTCGTTTCGATCAGGTTCTCCGACGCCAGCGCCATCAGGGACCACAGAAGAGGTGAGGTATCCTAACGCCTAGCTCCGTTCCGTAGTCACGAGACACGACTCTAGGTTTCGTATAGTTCGTTCAGTACAACAGGGTGTTTGCGGCATACCAAATTTGATTGGGTAGGAGTAGGGTACGAAAACATAGAGAAATAGTATTGAAACCGTCGAACGTCACACTCCAAGCCCAACCCAACCCACGAAGTATCAGCCGAACATTTGGTTATGCTTTTTCTACCATTTGTTTAGTTTCTAACCTAGGTTGTTGGTGGGTTGGTTGTGCTCGGGGTCTGACGTTCGTCGGTGTCAATGCTATTTATTCTTCCATCTATTCCAAACCAACATAATTCAGAAATCGCGGACGTCCCAATACGCTCGTTCTGGTTTCAGCTCCGAGATATAAACGTTTGAAATGTGTACGACAACGTAAATATATAGAAGATCCCAGGAGGAGTGATCACGTGGGATGAAGGAGTCGACTACTGTCGTGAAACACTAAAATTTGTGGCTGCTTAATTTTGTTTTTGAAATAGTGGTCGTCTCCCAAAACACATCCCCAAAACTGACCTTTATCAGCTTGACGATTCAGTCGCTTTTGTACAGAATACCTACATAGCAAAATCACAGTATGCTTCTAAAAATGCCCAGTAAATACCCACCTCGAGCGGACGTGGACCAGAGCAGTATCTTCCCGACACCTATTAATAGTTGTAACTGTGTGGCGGGTTCGCCAGATTTGAACGACACAAAACGACGTCCTTGGCACGGTTTTTGTCTGCGACATGTTCGCCAATTAAGTTGTGTTTTATTGACAAAACTATTTCCCCTGGCAAAGGCCGACACCCATCCGCATTCTTGTTAGAAATATATTGTGAATAGTGACCTACCCATTTTTTTGGTGGATGTTTGTCGGCGACGAAAAGATGAATACGTTTCGAAGCATATGATTTTTTTCTTGACATGTGTTCGTGGTTTCAGGTTTTGGAACGACCAACGTACCCCGAACAGCGTGCACATGGGTGTTGGAAAATGTTTGCGTGTGGACCGTAGCTATCCGAGATGCTGCGCCGAGTCACGATGGACACAGACGGTCGGCTATGACAATCGAATATTGACCCGTGCTACGATTTAGGTAGCGCTTTTTACTAAACATATTTTTTATATGTTTCGTTGCATACCGGGGCTCCTTAACCCAAAATCGTCGGAAATTCGTCGCATATTTTTTGGCAGTATGTTTCGTTGCATACCTAGGTCATGGGATTGTTCATCGGAGAGCCCTAAGTATTAATTTTCTCCAAATATGTTGTTTTTGGGGTGAGGTATAGAGCCGCTAAGTAAGGAGGCTCAGAAACAAAATGGTGCACCTCGACAGTAGCATTGATCTATTACCGTAACGCACTGTTTGGACTTCCGCGTACCAATCTTCCCCGCTCGCTTTTCGTGTTATATTGTTTCTTGAATTCACAAAGATACTCCGAACTGCCGATGTCGCTGCGAGAGCTACGTCCATATTTACCATGGGTGGCGCGGTTGCTGCCACTGGATGCAGCCTGCTGGCCAGCGCCGGGGGTTCATCAGCAGTCGTACGTACCGAAAACGGGGTGAGTCTGGATTCATCGGTTTCATGTCAACCACGTTGCATGATGCGTGTTTCGACCCTTGACACATACTGACAGTAGAGGTGCGCCAATTTTGCTGAAGTTCCTCAATTGTCAATGAGGAGCATAACACCTCACCCAAAAAACTGACTGGGGAAAAGGAAAGTGCAACGTGACTCACAATCCCATGGCCTCTGTATTTTTAAAAGCAATAATGTATAGCACAAACGATGTTGGGTAGGTCCTTTGTCGAGGAGCCGCGCTGATCAGAAACAATATGGTCAAAGATGGCCATCTCTATTGTAGCACGCGACTCTTCCACAATCATCGCGATTTATGCGCACGATGTCACGGCCTCTACCGACGTTGGGCTGACGTAGCTCATTCCACCGTGGGCAATGCGGTGCACGGTCAGTAGAGTATGGGATTTGACTGGAAACGTTCTGTACAATACCAGGTATGGTATTTAGCAGCTGGGGAGCATGTGACGTCTTGACCTTCCCTACCTCGGACTCATGCTTCGATAGCGGTAGCACGTTTATGCGCTTTTGTTTATCTGAAATCGGGACTTCTTAACCCACTATCGTCGGAATGGCATTCTTGTTTCGAAATAGTATTTGTTTTATATCTAGGCAATGGGATGGCTTATCGGGTTGCGTTTCCATATTTTCTCAACGGTTGTGGTTGGATAAGATAGAGAGCTCCTCAAGTGCGGAGCCTTCAAAAACATCACGTTCAACTCTACCGTAGCATTCGTCCCCGAGGCATCGACCCTAAAACCACATGTGTGCGTCGTCTTGGTCGGCTGTTTATGTTCAGGCGCGGTCGGCGACCTCCGCTTTGGAAAGCGGCTCCCGAAGCCGAGCGCCATCAGCGACGTTGGCTTTGGTGCTTATGGGTCAGATCCAATTTCTTGCAACGCTTTCACTGGTGGATTCAACAGGAGACGAAGATTCGTGCATCTTGGCTTTTGCGAGACACCTCAGGTCTGAGGACATCTAGCTAGCCACGCATTGAGATTTTTTTGCTTACACTCCGTGCAGATGCAAGGCAGTAGATCATTTTAACCTAAAACAACAGAACACAACCCACATACGCAAGCGCTATTGTATACGTAGCGGTCACGTATATAAACATGGTAAAAACAGCAGCGTTTTGAGTGACAATACCCGAATGCGCACTACGAAACGCTTCGAAACATCTGGCACGTGATACGATAGAGATAGCACTGTTGGGCAATTCTAATTTCTCAATGACGGGGCTCCCTAACCCAAATTCGTCATAATTTGATTCTTGTTTCGCAGTACGAATCTTTTTTTTAACTAGGCCATGGGTTAGGTCATCGGGTTCCACTTTCAGTTTGCCCAAGATAAGCGTTTGGGCGAGATATAGATCTCCTCAAGTGAGGAGGTTCAGAAACAAAATGGTGTACCTTTACCCTACCATGTGTCCTATTAAAAACATCGCATCTTGCGTCTTGCAGGTGGGCGAATCTCTGGCCTTCGTCAAACGTCGTCAACGCGTTCACACCATTGAAGACAACCCGCCGGCTCCAGGAAACCGATGACTCCTCTCGGTGTGAACTTGCAGAAGCTGGGTCAAGCGAAATCGGAGCCACCGTCTTCATCGGAAACCTTGTGCTCTTCGCGGGAATCCTGTTGGCAATCTTCCTCATCCACATTTTGCTGACCTCCGGCGTGGAGGCGTACTGGCTTGCCCAGGTAACAGTGCCCACGTGTATGGCGCTTTAAACCAAAGCTAAGGTTGGACGCCACTGTTTTGGTATATTTGCGTCTTTCGGTTTCCGTCGTATCCGCCGTCGTGTGATTGCTTGTTGCGATGCGCCGGCAGAGCAGGTTTACGAGCAGGCTTCGAGTGTGATGCGGCGGCTCTTGCGATGGTCGCCCAAACTCAGTACTGGTAGTAGATAGGCGGACTCCCTCCCTACCTAGTACCTGCTAGTGAAAATAGGGGTAACCCTCCCACCGCAGCCCTGGTCTTTACGCAGTTCCTACTTCGCACTGTATCGAACTTTCATGTCCCACCGTAGTAGGTCGTATCGATTACTGTTTCGAGCCGGGGCAGCGTTCGAGTTGCAGGCTGAGAGGCTCAACCTTCATGGTCCTTCTGCCCGTTGGCACTCTTGTATACACCGATAGGAACGCGCCAACGAGAAGGTGGAGGCGGCTCAGCTCAATGGCACTCCCATTCGTGAACTGAGCACCAGCCGGCGGATCCAAGGTGTGGGTACGATGGGCCAGTTCGACGATTGTAATCCCACAGCTGAAACGAAATACCAGGGCGGGAGCAGAGACAATGAAAATGAAAACCCTGACGAGGAACAGGGCGGCAGCAATGTGCCTCGTAGCGAGAGCCGCTTTAGCATGGTGTCGGCATGTCGGGACCGCTCGACGTCGGCATGGCTACATTTTCCTCACGTAGAACTTGTGTTCCTGCTGTTTGCATTCGAGGGAGCTGTCGCAGCAGGGGTGTCGGCCCTGCGCGAAAGCAAGTGCCCGTGGGTGATCGTCGCGGCGGCAATAGCTTTGGTGAGCTCTCTACTTTAGAGTTTGATAAACGTTGTGCCCACAGAAGCATGCTACGCTAGAGGTGCACCCATTTTTTTGCTTAGGCTCCTCACTTCAGGAGCTCTATACCTCTCCCAACAACTGTTTTGGGGGGAAATAATAATCGCTACCCGATGGAACATCCCATGGCCTAGGTGTACAACGAAAATTATTGCAAAAAAAATAGTGAAGTTCCGACGATGTTGGGTTAAGGAGCCCCGTCATGTCATTCACAAAGTATTTTAGCCAAAACGTGCTGCCTCTATCGTAGCACACGTCCACACGCGTACCGGTAGCGACTCGTGGTACAATAGGAGTACTGTACCTCTTTTTTGCCAAAATGTTTCTGACTGACAGGACTCCTCGACTGAGGAACTACCCGATCTCGTTGCTTTTTGACAACATGATTCGTTGTTTATCTAGGCCAAGGGATTGTTCATCGGGTTATGCGTTCCGAGTTTGACCCAATCAATTTTTGGGTATTCGGTGTGCACTGCCAAAATGAGGAGCTTCAGAACGTTAGGGTGCACCGGAACGGTAGAACGCGTCTAGCAAAAAATCCAAACACTGGTTCCAAGTTTACACGTTTGGCGTGAGCTATGGCACCCGAGTGGTGCGTTAGTATCGTTTCCCCAGTCTACGACGGCAGTATCGTTCGTCACGCTCGTGTTCATTCCATGATCTCGCCAAACGCTCGTACCCATAACATATGTCGATTTCGGAAGGAGAAGACATATGCCACAACAGAGATACACCTAAATATCACACATACTACTAATAGTACGGTAAAGGTGCCCCGTTGTTTTTCTGGGGCTCCTCACTTAAGGAGCTTCATACCTCACCCAAAACCTATGACGCGTGCAACGATAGCGCTTTTTGGCTGAAACGGTTTCTGAATGACGGGGATCCTTAACCCCATTTCGTCGTAATATCATTCGTGTTAGCAATAGCTTTCGTTGCGTACCTAAGTCATGGGACTTTTCATCGTGTAGCACATTTGTATTTCCCCAAAATCAATTTTTGGAAGAGGTATAGAGCTCCTTAAGTGAAGAGCCTCAGAAAAAAAACGTTGCACCTCTACCGTAGCATGCGTCCTATTTCGTCGACCAAACCCGCAGCCTAGGCATAAGAAATATTCATATTTGCAAAACAAGAATGACATTCCGACGATTTTGGATTAAGGAGCCCCGTCATTCAGAAAAACAAATGTCTTAAAAGGGTTACCTCTATCGCAGCACGCGTCATGTTCTGAGGGTCCTCCCGTGAGGAGCACCGTACCTCACCCTAAAAAAGCTGACTTTGATAAACAAACAAGTGAAACCCAATGAACAGTTCCATGGTTGCAGTATATATAGCAAGGCACAGCTGGTATTCCAAGGATAACGGGTGGCTCCGCCGTTGAGAAGCCCCGTCACGAAGAAACGCGTTTGCCAAAGTTTGCTACCTCTATCGTAACACGCGTGAGAGGGTGTGGTGTGTTGGACTCGAAATAATACACGCACGGTGAACGTAATTATTTGTATATATCCATGGTTTTCTCCTAACCTAAATGCGTGGCTTCTGGTCTGCTCATCGGCCGTGCCGGTACTTCTGCGCCCTCAGCTTCTCTACCCCATCCTCATGTTCGCCATGGTCTGCCGGACAATCGTTTTACGGGTGCGCCCTGATGACCTCATCGTGTTCGAGCCGACGACCGACCCCAACAGACCCAAAGACGACCTCGAGGGCAAGTACAACTTATTTTCTAGAGTTGTAACCAGCTGGAAGGAAAGCCACAGCCTGATTTCCTGGGCGGATGCAGGACAGTGGGTGACGGTCGAGAGGTCGCACACGGAATGTCGGCCTGAAGACGACTGGGTCCAGACTACTGTCGACGAAGACGCTCGAAGGGAAGGAGACCGTTTCCGGATCGGATTCGAGCCGCTGTTCGTTGATTCCACCAAAACTGGGTCCTGGTTCATGGCATACTCCCTCGTACAGGTGCAAACCCTACTTCGGACATTTTTTTGGTGGTGCTGTCCAGACTGTATGTTTTAGTCACGCGGTCGCTGTATATTTGTTGCGGGCACTCGCTCACACCTGCCATGTACACACAATACATCGTCGGACGCATGTTGCGGTGAGGGTACACCTATTTCGTTATGGGGCTCCTCCCTTAAAGGAGCGCTATACGCCAACCAAACATAAACCTTAAGGAAAAACGAACGCTCTCCCCGAAAGACCGACTCCATAGCCTTGGTACGCATGAAAATAGTTGCAAGTCGCAAACGGTTTTTCGGTGATTTGGCGTAGTTCAAAGGTCGGGGGCCCCGTCAACCAGAACCAAAAACTGTCAAAAGGTGCTACCTCTATACTAGCACGAGTCATCGGTAAACCGTTCAGATGCGTGTCCCGCCAGTCGTAGGTTTTGAGTCAGGCCGTCGAGGAGGTCGTATGTCTCGTTCTGTTCTCACCGTACTACTACGGAGGAATATAGCAATCTAGTAATGAGGACTAAATATGGTTAGTAAAAGCAGGGGAATACATATGTTGTTGTGTATATCGTGGGTTCTGATTACTATGGTCCTCCTTTTAACAACCCACCGCTACGCGTGCCCCTTCTTGTGCTTGCAGTCGGTGGTGTTTGCGTCCGTCGGCGTGCTGGTTGACGAGAGCGTGCAGCAGCTTTCTCTTTTCTGTGGGCAGTTTTTCGTGACCTGCATAGTACTCGTGCTGTTCAAGCCCTTCGCGAATAGGTGAGACATGTCGTGCGAACGAATTGTGATTAATTTGACAGAAAACCGCAGCTAGAGAAATCCGGACTGGACCCCCAACGGCTTACTTTCTACGAGGACGATAAGTAAGGGGGGTATGACACACGCTACGGTAGAGGTAGCACATTTTGGATAAAACATTTCTGGCAAGCGGGATTCCCCAACTTAAACACTACCAAACACGATCGGAATATCAAATGTGTTTATCAATAGTACTGGTTGTATACCTAGGCCATGGGGGTGCACTTTCATTATACATCAAAACTCAGTTGTTGGATGAGGATTAGAGCTCCTCAAATGAGGAGCCTCAGAAAATGTAGGTGTTCTAGTATCCCCACCGTAGCATGTATCATAGTTATTCATTCGCCTTCTGTCATTGAAGCGTGTCAATCAGCCGGGCATCGATTCTTTAACAAGTACGGAGAAATATGAACGATTTGGCGAAGTTGCTGTTGAACGATGGCATCGGTACTTGAAGCGGGATGTGCTATTAACAACCTATGAATAACAATAGATACTACTCCCCCCGCAAAGTGCGTTGGTCACTATGCTCTAGTCTGTCCCGATATATGCCATTAGCGGTGTTGGTTCTTCCAGCGTCGTATGTGGAGAGTTAAATGTCGTTTGCAAGTTTATTGCACACAAACCTACGGAAAAACTGGCAGACTTACCTCAAACGCCATTTATCTGGGATGCAGGGCTACGTCGTTCGGCACAATGATTCCGTTGTAGTCGTATTAGTACAAAAGAGTGATGAGCCTTCGGTACTACGTTTTACACAATTCAAGCACCCCGACTCCCTCCCCATGGGGGTACCAGTTTTCGAGTTTAACACCCGACGTCTCCTCAAATAATAATACAAGAAGCGTGTTCCCATAGAGGTAGCACATTCTGGCAAACTATGTTCTGGATGATCGGGCTCCTTAGCCCAAAATCGTCGGAATGTCCCTCTTCTTTTAACAAAAACATTGTTGTCTACCTATCAGGTAGGTGATTTGGGTTGTCCATCGGGTTGCACTTTCTTTTGTTCTCAGCTTTTTGTTTGGGTGAGAATCGAACTCCTCAAGTGAGGTGCCTCAGAAATGAATGGATGCACCTCTACCCTAGCATGCATCGCTAAACACACACACCGCCCGTGTTGCATTTTCGCTGCGAAACCCAGGCTTATCAATACCATAGCGGTGTGCCTATCGGGCGCGGACGCCGTTTGCATGGCAGTCTTGACCATCGTCGCCCTCGCATGGGAAGGAACTGAGAAGGCGAAGAGAGCCGACCACGCGGTTGTCATCATCCAACTCATGGTTCTTGTCGGTGGGTTACCTCCTTGTTTAGACCCAGGGTTACGGTAGAGGGGGGACGTTATGCCCTTATTATACTGTTTTTTTCATCGCTAGGTTCAAGCTGCTAGCGTGAACGGCTCTGCACCTCCCTCAAAACCTCGAGCGCTCGCGCGACAAAAAACCCATGGCAATGGACATCGTGAAACGTAAAAAGGCAAAAAGCTCGCGATTCGCAAGTATATTGGGTAGAAACTCGCGCGAGTGGCCTTTAGCCGATGAAATACCCGGTCTTAAAAAAGGGCCTTTAATAAACCACCTATCGTGGCCTTTTGTCTTTAATTGTTGTTCGGTTCATCGTCACGTTCTGGTTGCATGTAATTTAGCTTCAATGTCGAGCGGCTAAAGGTTTGAACCTGAAAGCGGCGCACGCACTGGACAACGTCGACAGTCACTATCACCAACGTTGACAGGATGGACGAATCGACAATGGCTACACATACACTTCCTCTTAGATACGATGCCCCGAAAGAGTAGGGAGGCTTACGGGACTTTGTTGTGTCCCTGATATCGTCAAACATCGGAACCAAGGGTGCTCAACGAAACCAAACGTGACATCCAGGTTGCCTCCAGACGCGCGCTACGATAGAGATATCAATTTTTGGCGGAAATGTTTTCTGAATATACGGGGCTCCTTAAACCAAAATCGTTCCAATTAGATTTTTGCTTGTGGAGTATTTTTCGCGGTATACCTACGATAGGCCATGGGACTTTTTATCTGGTACCGGGTAGCACTTTTGTTTTTCCCCAAATCAGTTTTTGGGAGAGGTAAAGAGCTCCGCTAAATGAGGAGCCTCAGAAAAGAAAAGGTGCACCTCTACCATAGCGCGCGTCGTAGCACATGCTGGACGGACGAATGACAGATCTGACGGCGGCCCCTCCCTACGGCTGCCGTTTGACGTTGATCTCGCAGCACTGATATTGCCGATGTACATTGAAGTCTCGGCGTTCATCATCGACGCCGTATCCAAGTACGTGCGAAAGAAGACCGCATCTGGAGTCGTCGAGCAAAACGCAGAGGTAGGTCAAATGTCTCCCAACGACTTCGTTGTATACAAGATACTGTAATCGCAAATACTTGGTTTGGGCGCGGACCTTAGCTTTAAGAACGACGCCCTCAGCAATAATAAGCTTGTGTTGTCCCTCATCGAACCGACTGTTAGAGTTGGCCAACTTGTGTTGGGCGACCAACCCGTGGGATACCGTAACGCCATAGTAGATGCGTTTGGACAGGTTTATCGTCGGCGACGGGCGCTTCTGTTGTGCCAGGGTAACAAGTAGTTACCACGATGATAACCCTGGAGTCCATGTGATTTTGAACTAGGGCACAATCCGTTGAGATATTATCATAACGAAAGCAATGCCTCCCCTATTTGTTGTACACCCCCTGGTCGTATTGCAAAACAGGAGAAGCGGATATATGTTCGCCGCTACGTCCTCAAGGCTTGGGGGGCCACGTGGTGCAGGATGCTCCGCAAAAACCTGTTTGCTTGCGTAGAGGATACGAGTGAAGGCGTCCGCCGACCCCGAGTCTCCAGGGGTATTCCCCCTGGTCGTAGGAGCAAGGCTACCGGTCGCTTGACCGCCGCGGCAACGGGGCCTTACCCTGCCTTGGGAAGCCCTTCCGACGGCGCCGTGCGTCCTCGTCGACCGACTGAGCTGGGCACGATCAACACCCCAGTTGTCGTCGCGCCTGTCCGATGAGATGGAAGACGGAGTCTGTAGGTGTAATTTTGAAAAATATTTACTGTCTGCAAGGCTAAGGGTGAGGCATACTGCTGTTTACGTATATACTGTTCTTACGAAATAGTAGTGCTGGGAAGATAATTTTTGTTTGGAGAGTTCCGTGAAGCATTCTGGAGAGTTCCAAAGCATAATTTCGTGATTTACGATTTTGTCGTCACGCGCCAACCGATATTCAGCTCGATGCTGATGAGAAGGGCACTACAGTAGTGGCGGAGTGCCAGCGGGGGATCTCTCGCGGAGAATTCAGCTCTCAAGGACGATTGTATTGTTTCTTTTTGACGCGCGTTGTAGCGTGTGCGGGAGCCGTAGCAATGTTCTTGTATTAATAGTTTACCAGTATTTACGACGATAGGGGTAACACCTCAGTTTTGTTGGGTTCCCTCTTACTTGAGGAGGTCGATACCCCACTCTAAAACTGACTTTAGGAAAAAATTAAGTCCAACGCATTGAACAATCCCATGACTTCAAGTACGTATAAAACGAATATTCCTAAAAAGTGCAAACGATATTGGGTACGAGTAGTTTCTTTGTTGAGGAGCTCCGTTGATCGGAATTTGTGGTCAAAACATGCTACCTCTATCGCAGTAGGCGACTAACGCTGTTCGTCGTTCGGTTGAGCTTGCGACACAGTTAAACCTAGCTATAGCTCACCATGCGCGAGACTAACCACATGTTGATCGCTATCACCATTGCCCGAGTCGAGTGCACCTATGTATGCGGACTAGAGCAACCCACCACTCTTGCCTAGAGACGCGTGCTATTATAGAGGTAGCACTTCTTGGCTGAAACGGTTTCTGAATCATGAATTGACGGGACTCCTTAACCCAAAATTGTCGGACGTTCATTCTTGTTTTGCAATATGTTTCGTTGTATATACCCAGGGCATGGGATTGTTCATCGGGTAGCCCTTCAACATGTCTCAAAATTCGTGTTTGGGTGCGGTATAGAACTCCTCAAGCGAGCAGCCTCAGGTGCACCTCTACCGTCGCATCCGTCTATATATGGAGGAGGCATCATATTCTCCAACGCGCATTGGGTAGTTGTGGAAACGCGCAAATGTGCACAATTTATACTATTAATAGTACCAGGGATTGGGGCCGGCCTTACCGCCCCAATGTCGGAGGCGCCGTATTTTGGAACTAACAGTTCGACGGGTTCTCATGCAGTACATTCCATATACGTAGTTGGCGATAGTCCTAGCTTTATGGGGGAATGTTGTAGAAGTCCCGGACGTGAAGGGCTTAAACCGTAATTGGTGTGTCGGTCTCGTGGACCGTTGCAGGATGGATGTAGTCCATAAGATATACAAGGAGCTTCGCTCCGCGGCGGCATTCGCCGCCGGCTACGCTCGCTCAAGAAGGGAAAATAGAACAAATTATGTGAAGCGGACAGACGTCCATGATTGATCGTAGGTGCCAGCTGGTGATTTGACAATGCCAAGAGGCCCGCCGCCATGCTTCAGGAAAACAACCCGGACGTCACGTGTGCATGAGTATACCGCCGTATGCACCTGGTATCTTGCTGTAGTACTTGCGATGTATATGTCTGTCTCGAAGTTTGTGGCTTCAGAGCGTTTGTCTCTATCTACGACGACGAACCGGCAAGAACACTGCTGCGTGTGCTGGAGGTCGATGGGTGGAAAAGCAGTTTAATAATACACACACAGCAGCAGCGTGGAACTTGTGGATGAAGTGGCAGCAAAGAAACGGCTGATTTTGGATACATCAGTCACACCTTAAGATATTCCAGTCTAAAAACAGTATATTACATCTAGACGGCGGTCCGTCACAGGGCTGAGTGTCCGCTGTACATGATAAAAATCCAAGATGTTTGTTACTGGCTTTATAACCCATTATTCAAAGAACAACATCAAACAGCAACAAAGAGGAAAGAAGGAATCATAAAACACTCGTTCATGATGGCTCTCGGCAACAACAACAACAATTGAAGTCTTGTTCTTGTCTGCTTACATGCATTGCCGCACTCTGCTGTCTGGTCGACACGAACATGCTGCTGTATGTACTTTGCTGCTCTGTGCAGGGTCGATTAGGTTGTTCTGCTGTGCTTGCGGTACGTTGATGGATACTGTGACTGTCGGAGCCTGGTCTGTGCATTCACTTCGTGGTGTCGTGGTGTGAGCAGAACAGTAGTATATGCAGTGCCCGTAAATAAGTGTATGGTATTTAGTATGGAAATGGCCAAAAAAATACGTACCAGGTGTGAATTATAATATGGTCGACATTTTTCCCGAAAATACTTTTTTTGTCTGATTTTTTCCGGACAACTTCCATACAGCGGGGTTGAGGTCGGGGTTAGGATTAGAGTTAGGGTTAGGGGTAGGTTTTGGGGTGTTTACTCCAAAACCCCTTCTCGTATTACTGGAACCGCACGCCGTATACACAAAAAAACGCTTTTTCGATATTGTATCCTATACCTGGTATGTTTCTTTACATGGCCGCCTGCATAGATAGGCGTCTCGTGCAGAAGAAGCAGGTTCAAAAACTTACACATAAAAATAACGATTAATAAATAAAAAGAGTGAAAAAAAAATACATTCCAGGAAGGTCCAGGAATCGTTCCGGAAAAAATAATTTTCCCGTCAGGGATTAAGAGCTGAGGATGGCTGAGAGGTGGGTGAACATTCCGAGGGCCACCTCCGGATATGCCGAGATAAGTTTACGTAGGTCTATAACACAGTTATGCAAATGCATGACTAGGATGCTTACAGGGGAGCGCGAAGCACGCGGGCCCCTACCGCAGCCGTGTTGTGTGGTCTTTTGTGTACATCCACGTACTGCTGTAACGTACGAGTAGTATATGCTTCAAAATCGCGCAGATGCTGGCGGTACAGAAATGCGTACTTCTGCCCTCCCTGGGTCGTTGTTTCCCTCGGCATATCCTCTCAACCCTCAGCCATCCTCAGCCCGTAATCGCCAACGAAAATATTATTTGCTTTCTTTCTTTTCTTCAAGTTATTTGCAGAACCTTCCCGGATTTCTTTCCTTCATTTGTTTCTCTATTATCTTTTCAGACGTAGAATTAAAAAAAAAAGTGTCCCATGGTCGTTGTCTGGGGAAAAAACTCTTTAGAAAATCAACTAATCAGCGGTGGGGGGAAAGGCCCTACATCACTAACAAAAAACTATTATTGGTAGCTTAGCATTCTCAAGAAAAGCTCTGCTGCCACCACATGTTTAAAAAAAAAGTCAGCCGGACTGGGGTGCCTTTGCTGCTCGTACGGAGCGTGCTGCTGCACAGCACCAGGCACAAAGTGCACAGTAGCAGGGTACACATGGACGCACGAGCGTAAGCGGCCACTTGGGATCGGCGGCCGGTAGCACGACAGTGCTGCCCAGCCCCCCCCTGTGTGATACGTAGGGATCAAGTCGCAGGCTCTGATCTCCTGCTTTGCTGCTGCTGCTGCTGTTGCTTCTGTGCAAGATACCCAGCAGCCATTTTGCGATGCTGCGCCTCGCAGAGACTGCGAGGTCGACGGCGCCGCCAGTACCTCAGTGGCGGCTCGCCCCACCTCTAGCCCACGTGTAAGTTATTGCTGTGCGTGCAGCTGTGGGCTGGAGTCTTGGCCAAGGCTGTATTCACCACGATGTTCCTCAGGTCTTGATCCAAATTTGTACTATACTGCTGTATGCTGTATTCGTACTCGTATGTATGATACAAGTCGTTGTACCAGGTACCGAGTTGTCCGGAAATGTAAGTATCGTTTTATATTTAATTTTTTATACAGACGGTCCTTACATTTTCGGACAAAGTGGTAGAAAAGTTTTACTAGGGCGATTTTTTTATGGCAGCTTTTGAAGGGGTGCCTTCGCATCTGGAATCTCTGCGCGGCTCGCTTCCCGCTACATCAATGCCCGATCACAGATGCCCGCCGTCCCCGCGATAGCACCTGGTGTGATGACCATCGCTCGTCGTGCGGCCTAGCCCGTGTCTGGCACGGCGGTTTGCCGGACACGACGAAGACAAGTATTATTGTTGTTTGCTTCGACGACTTTTGTCT
>JAYJMJ010000542.1:0-20045 GCA_036873875.1 Laminaria ephemera | reverse complement strand
CGATCGGAGTATCACACACAGCTTGCAAAGATGAGTTTCGACGAAATCCTCGATCTCACAGCTGTAGTGTATTTTTAGTTTTTTGTAAAAATATTATCAGGTATTATTTAGAGCGTGACGCGCTGCCAGTCTTAACTTTTTTGAACCCCACCCCGATGTGGGGAAAATTACTTGAAAATAGAGTTGGACAATTTCTGCATGAATAAGCGCAATTGTCCCTGCGAAGGGCGGGGCCGCGATCACTTGGCTTGTCTTCTTCGCCGCGTGCATGGATCGGCTCGGTTAGAAGCTGGGAAATTACCATAAATTTTTTTTCTGGCGATGGTTAATTTTAGGTGAACAACGTGTTGAAACTAATGATGCATATTTTTATTAAAAATTAAAAATACGCTACGGCTGTGAGATCGAGGATTTCGTCGAAACTCATATTTGCGAGCTGTATGTGATACTCCGATCGCGCGTGTTACGGGATGTGTATGTCCTCATCAAGGATTATAGGTCGGCGACTCCCCTTAGCACTAGTTAGCACCAGGGTCAACAGGGTGATACGAAGACGTCAGTCTTTAATCAAGCTATGCACGGAAACTGTAAACTTGTTAGAGGGGGACAAAATCTGACGGCTATGGAACGCATAGTATCGGATGGCAAAATTACAACTCGAGTGTTGATCATTGTGCTCGCATTTGATACAGGAGGGTGCAAAAACTAAAACATCGACACGCTTGCTTGTCGTGTCCATGGATACTGCTGTGCTTTTCGAGCTATTAATAGCGTGTTTGCGATGTACCAACGTTGGTTGGGTAGGAGTTGGGTAGGAAAAATATAATAATAGTATTGAAACCTTCAAAACCACAATCCAAGACCAACCCAACCCAAGAAAAATCAGATAAAAATTAGGTTAGTTTTTTTTCCTACCATTTTTTCAATTTCCAACCTACTTTTTCTTGGGTTGGTCGGCCTTGAGCTATTGAATTCGTCGGTTTCAATACTATTTTTACATTTTTTCCAACCCAGGAGAGTTTGGAAATCGCGAACACCTTAATAGTTAACGGGTAATATGATATATTGGTATGTAATACCTGGTAAGCATTAATGGGTGTGGCTCCCTTTTCAGGCTACTCGTACTGAGAAAAACTGAAGAGGCCAGTCGAATAGAGCAGGAAGCTCATGCCGTTATGCCCATGAAGTCTCAAAATCGAACAGGCCGATGAATACGTCGGACGAGCAGTCGTTATTTTTTGTATCATAACCCATGTAGGTGCTAGGTGCGCACGAGTTGTTCCGCACATTTTAACGCGCAAACCTCCTCGCACCCATATTGTGATACCGGTGAATCAAGGACGCTCTGATTGGCGTGCTCGAATCGGCTAGTAATTCCTACCCAATCATATACCGGTATCCTACAAAAAAGTGTTGACAAGCAGTCCCTTTTTTCTGTGATTCGTAGGGACGTGCGGATATGTTGTTCGGCGACACAGCAGTTTAATTAACGCTCATGACGCCCCGACGCTCCCCAGCTACCTATCGGTAAATTGAGGCGCACTCCGTGCTTGCGTCGTTTATCGATTCCTCGCCAACCCTATGCTTAGTATTTATATCCTATGCTTAGTATTTATATCCTATGCTTAGTATTTATATCCTATGCTTAGTATTTATATCCTAATAAAAAAAAGTGTCCTATTCTACGGAGCCAGCAGTGGCTTCTGCCGTGCTGTACTAATCTATCATGAAACTTAGTTATCATGTTTTTATTTCCTTTGCCTTCCGACAATGTGTGGTGGAACAATTCATTCTGAACGCGAAAAAAGCTGGCACAACGCTCCGAATACTACCACTCTCACCCACCCGATTCTTGTTCCCAGCGTGTACGACTCGTGCTACGATCGAGGTATTAATAGCAGTTTTTGTCTGAAACGTTTTCTGAATGACGGGGCTCCTTAACCCAACATCGTCGGAATTTCATTAACTTTTTTGCAATAATTTTCATCGTATACCTACGAGGCCATGAGATTGTTCTTCGGGTAGCGCTTTCATTTTTTCTCAAATCAGTTTTTTTGGGAGAGGTATTAGAGCTCCCCAAGTGAGGAGCCTCAGAAAAAAAATAGTGCATCTGTACCGTTGCATGCGTCGTACTCCCTTGATTACTGAAATCAAATCGTAGTACACGGAAAGGCCACACTAGAGTTTAACGAGACACGGCTGTTAGCGGAGCTGGTTTGTGGGGGTGGTATAGTAACACAGCTCTAGAGCATTCTACCTCTACCTGGCAGAGGATAACGTTCCATTCCACACTTCAGGCAGATCACCGATCCCCACTTGATGGTCTAGATTTTTCAGAAAATATCTGTATGGTCTAGCTCATGTTACCGGATGGGAGCCGTACGATCTGCATGATCTAGCAAATGTGTCCAGAGTTGGATATGTGCTCTATAAGATCCTGCTCAACATATCATTACGGCAGATACAGGATCTGTTGTAGATGATCTAGATCGTGATCTGTCCGACGTGTGTAACTTCCGTAAATTTAAGGTTTCGCCAGCAGTAGCGTTAAGTGACGGTCAACCCTCCCCCCTCCCCCCGTTCTCCCTTTGGTCGCGCAGGTTTCGTCTGAGTGTGGGATACTGTCGCATCTGCCAAGCCGGTGACCTCTAAGAACTCAACAGGACATCATGTCTCACCAGGTATTAATCAGCGCGGTTAAGGGTTATTCCTAACGAACACAAAAATTGTCAGGAATCGTGACAAAAAAACGTGACATTTTCACGAATCGTGACAGTTGTCAGGAATCCTGATTTTGCATAGTTTTGAGATTCCCATAAAAATTGATGTCAGGATTCCGGACAAAAAAACGTGACTGTTTTTCGGACAAAAAAACGTGACTGTTTTTTTGAAAGCGTGACATTTCATAATTTCAAAATGTCAGGAATCGTGTTTTTTTGTCTATAGAATCGTGTGATTTTTTGCAATCGTTAGGAACGACCCTAACTGCTATATATCGTGCTTACAGCGCGAACCATGCGAGAAACAGGACGGCTATGCGAATTGTTTTTAAACGGCGCGTTTCTTTTAGCTGTGCTGTGCGTTGCGACTGGGAGTCAATGGTTACGTTAGGAATCGTGTATACGTGGGTATTTTGTTGGGGCTGTGAGTTGGCTGGCCACATGTATCGTATCACACTTACAGTCAGTTGTTTGCGGAAATCAAAGAGTTCTGCGTTTTTGTACCTGACTTGAACGTTTGCGGAGAAACAGGACGGTTATGCGAATTGTTTTTAAACGGCGAGTTTCTTTTAGCTGTGCTGTGCGTTGCGACTGGGAGTCAGTGGTTACGTTAGGAATCCTGTATACGTGGGTATTTTGTTGGGGCTGTGAGTTGGCTGGCAACATGTATCGTATCACACTTACAGTCAGTTGTTTGCGGAAATTAAAGAGTTCTGCGTTTTTGTGCCTGACTTGAACGTTTGCGGCTCGCAGTGTGTTTTATATGGAGAAAGGCTAAAAAAAAGCCGGGTCGGGTCGAACCTGCTGACCCGACCTGACCCGACCCGTTAGATTTCGAACACCTCCTGACCCGACCCGACTCGCCCCGCGAAATTTTGGAAACCTCCTGACCCGACCCACGGGACGGGTCATGACCCGTGAAAACCCCTGCTAAAAAGTCAGTTGGTTGGCTTACTTGTCCACCCAACTAAAAAAGGCACACCACGACCACACCCTCAAACCCCATGATGTGTCATGTGCGTGCACACAGATCGTTACGTTACAAGTTTCTGTGCAAAAACAAACGAATGGCGATCTGTGTTTGAACCTACTCCCACCCATCACGACGATCTGTGTTTGAACCTACTCCCCCCCGTCATGACGATCTGTGCTTGATCTGACTCCGACCTGCCGTCTGCTTCACGTCTTCACCCTCACGACAGCCCCATCAACCCGGAGGACACCACCCCCCTGGAGGACACCACCCCCCTGGAGGGGGACACCCCCCACCGCACCACGACCAGGCACACCACCCCCACCACCCGCACCATGAACACCACCAAGCGGCCGACTTATACGCGGATGACCTGGCAAAGATCGCTGCGCTCAAGGTATCCCACCCGAAAAACCGCATGGCCAAGTTTTTCGACGTGGCCTACTTCAACACCCTATGCGACGCGGACAAGAAAGGGCTCATCCAGTGCTGCCGCAGCGGTATCGAGAACTCGGATTCCGAGGTGGGAGTGTACGCCATGCAGCCCACGGATTACGACAGGTTCAAGCCTTTCTTCTCTCAAGTTCTGGCGGACTACCACGAAGTGGCGATTGACGCGAAACACACCAACAGCTGGGACCTGGAGGGGGTGGAGGGGCTCCCGTCTGATGGGCTTCTCGACCTAGAGAAGATCGACGTCCCCGCGCTGTCAATGCGCGTACGCGTGGGGCGGAACCTTGCGGACTTCCCTCTCCCCGGGGCGATGACGAAGGCCAACCGCATTGACCTAGAGACCAAAATGTGCGTCGCCTTTGACCAGCTCAAGGCCATGCCGGAGTACGGGGGGCGGTACTATTCGCTCACCGAGGGCCACGCCGATTTTGTCGACACCGACGTTTACAATCAGCTCGTGGCCGACCACATCATGTTCAAGGATATGTCCAGCGACTCGTACCTCGCCACCTGTGGAATCTCAGGGGACTGGCCGAGCGGGCGGGGATGCTACGTGTCCGAGGACCGCGGGTTCATCATTTGGGTGGGCGAGGAGGACCACCTCCGCCTCATGTGCATGGAGACCGGCACCATGTTGAACCACGTGTTTAACAGGCTGGAGGCCGCTCTTAAGATCGTTCACACAATTGAGGGCCTCAAGTTTGCCCTCTCTGACGACTACGGCTGTGTCACGAGCTGTCCCACGAACCTCGGAACTGGGATGCGCGCGAGTGTGCACATCAAGCTTCCGAAGCTTACGACCGGCGGGTCTGACGTGAAGGCAAAGGCTGTGTGCAAGCCTCTCGGGCTCTCCGTGAGAGGCACGGGGGGAGAGCACACCGCGATTGGTGATGATGGTACCTGTGATATTTCGCCGTCGAGGCGCTTCTGTATCACCGAGGCGGAAATTATTACGGCGCTGTACACCGGCATCAAACTGCTCAAGGTCGAGGAGAACAGCTGCTAAAAATGTTTTTGGCATCCGGGCGTACGTCCTGCTGGTGGTAGAGGAAAACAGCTGCTAGAAATGTTGGAGGGTATCCATCCATCCATCCATCCATCCATCCGCCTGGTGATGGATGGGACAGGAGTCCAACTGCTGACAGTGCTGAAAATGTTTGCTCTACCTATGACGACCGTTCGCTCCCCCCCCGTGTCGGACGTATCCTAGTCCTTGATATTTTTCATGCAGAAGAACGTGAAAGGATGATGAGTGCTCGGCGAAGAGTGTTTTGCTTTGGAAGGGAGAATTGGGGAATAAGGGGAAGGTATATACATATAAATAGAGGCGTCGATCACTTGTTGGCTGTTGACTGGCGTGTTGTGCGATTTTTTAAGATCATGCCGCCGGCGGATTTTACCGGAGGCTGTACCATTGTTTTGCGTGTTGGTGGAAGCAGGAGCGGACGACGAGTCTCAAGAGTTCTTGGCAAACAAAAACTTAACAGACAGATTTTTTTTATTTTCTATGGTGTTTCGCGGGGACTGGGCAGGACGGCGAGTTCTATTAATAGGTAATTCCTGTTTTGAATAATTGGCGTGCTCGCCCGTTCGTACCAGATGACGAGGTTGGTATGGCAGGCCGAGAGGCGTGCGTGTCTCGATATTATTTCGTGCTGTTGGTTTGCATACATAATAAAATAAATTCATGGATCTGGTGGGAGACTGGACTGGACGACTGATGAAAGAATATTTGTATCGCGGAAACCTTCTGGGCGGAGATACCGGGGCAGTGGGTTTGATCGCCTTGATCGTTGACAGAATGAGCGCGCTCTTCCGTGTACCAGCTGACGCAGCTTCTAGGCAGCGTCTCGATATTCGTTACGGTCGGCGTCGATCGCTGTACATGCATGCATGCATACCGTTTATTCTGGTGGACACCCGACAGAATGATGAGTTGTTGGCGACGTTTCAATCATGGATGTGTATTTACTCTACGAAAAGGAGTTGGGTGAAAATGTTCGATCACCTTGACCATGTTTGATGGGAAATTGTTTGTGCTCTTCTTCCGAATCCGTATGCGCGATTATGAACAGTATCTTTTGGGCTTTTCTTCCCACTGCTACTGGCTGTGAGCAGGGATCGAGGTTTGAACTAAACATCGGTTTTGCCGGAGGGCAAAACACAAGACTACAGAGCCATTTATTTCACGTACAAACCAACCTATGAACAGGACGACTATGCTCGGCCTCGAAGACACGGTTACATACCGATCAGGGTTGTCCAAGTATCTTCCCCTCCGTACCTCCTTTAGGTAGCCCTGTCTCCAACCGTGAACCCACTCGGTGTCGACTCGTGGTACGATAGATGCAGCATTTCTTGGTAGAAACGCTTTCTGAATTGATGGGGCTCCTTAACCGAAAATAGTCGGGGAGATTCAAAGTCTTTTTTCTAAATAGTTTTGTTTTTTAATACCTACCTAGGCTATGTATGTAGTATGGGGTTTTTCGTCGAGTTGCACTTTTATTTTTCCTGAAAAAACAGTTGTTTTGGAGAGGTAATAGAGCTCCACAAGTGAGGAAGGGGCCTCAGAAAAAAAAGGGTGCACCTAGACCGTACTATTACTACTATTACTATTAGTACTATTAGTAGCATGCGCCTTTCTGCCTTTGCGGTTGGCGCTTGGTGGCCCCCGAACGATATCAGATTCGACGCGAGGCATGCTACGATGGGATAGCACATTTTGGGCAAAACGTTTCTGACGTGACAGACAGATATATGCTCGACTGAAGAACTGTCCAATATTTTATACAAAAATATTTCAAGTACGTCAGCTGTGAGTTCTACCAATTGAATGGTCGATACTCAACTTTTACAAGCTGGGTATATACTACTTCGGCCGCGCGTTTGTATAGATATATTCCTCTTGTGAGGATATAGGTCAAGTGGCTCTCCCCTGGATGCTAATATCGTTAGAATCCCAGTTTGTTTTACAAATACCAGTACCTAATAAGACCATGTGGGATTGTTCATCGGGTGAAGAGTATCGTTCCTTCCTCAAAACTGGTTTTTGGGTTTGGTGTAGAGATCCTCAAGTAAGGAGCCTCGGAAAAATCGGTGCGCCCCTGCCGTAGCGTGCGTCACGTTCATTGGCTTAGGTTTCACCGCAGACAGACGCTATCTGTCGAAGCTCATTGGCTTAGGTTGCGCCGCAGACGCCATCTGTCGAAGCTCATTGGCTTAGTTTTCATCGCCAACGTCTGCACTACCGTACTATTTCAGCACCTGGTCCCGTCCTGTTTGCCGGCCGCGACACATATTATAGGTTACGATGCAGATTCCACACATACCTGCAAGGTGGCCTTCCTCAATCCCGAAGGTCTGTTTCTACAGACAAAACGGATCCCTCCCCCCTTCCCCAGGATATATATATATGACATGTGAAAACATACCGTAAAATACTGCTGGTGATTTGATGTTTTTTGTTTTAGTCACTTTTACTTTCCAGCTCAACTCGGTAGTTATAGAAGGTTTTATCCTCGGCGACCTTCTGGACAAGCCATGGTCACAGGTGTCTTCACTCCCCCCCCGGTGCGTGCCTTTCATTTTTTCGCGCGTGGGGTTCAACACTCCCACTGCTCGTCGAATTTCATCGAATTTTGTAAACTCGCGCTTTCCGCTGGTCAGTTCTTACGCAAGAAAAAGGCCCTGCGTACGAGTACGGGTATGCACTCGGCGGGGCTCGAACTCTCGAAATCGAAAATCGACCTTGAGTTGTCACGAGAGAATCACCTACAATACCACCGGAGACGCCCGGGATTGTATGCCCTGCCGAGCGGTCATCCTATTATAATAGCGTTTGATTATTCGAATAGGGCGAACGAACGAGTCAGAATCGTCCCCGCTGTAACCCGCGAAGCGCGCGAGGAGAGGCCTGCAATGTACCGTTGTCAGAGGACTTCCGCTGGGCTGAGTGGTCGTACATCGTCAAGTTTGCGTCTATAGATATTGGCCTCAACCACACGGCCACGACGTGCCATTCGGAATGTACCGGTATTAGCAAAGTTCCGGCGTGCGCTGGGTTGCTTAGGACTGGGCAGCAGGGCATTAATTAGCTGTTGCGTTGTTGCGCGGGCGCAACTTTTGTGTCGAAATTGCCGTTATAGGACGCGCATAAACGAACAGGTTATGAGCCTCGTTTTGAATATTTAGGTTCCGACGCTTGTTTAAAACATTTTAAAATATTAGGTAAATATTATATGAAATGAGCCTCGTTTTGAAGAATAGGGTATTAGCCTCGTTTTTAAGAATAGGTTATGAACCTCGTTTTGTATACCTGGTACTAGGTTATGAGCCTCGTTTTGAACCATGTATCAATAACCCGTGACCCAGGAACTTAATTATTGGTGCACAAAATATTTAAAAGGAAGAGCGCGTGCGCCCATCAGCATGTTGTCGAGGTCTTGAACGAATCGTGTCATCAAGTGTGTCGAGCTGTTGGTCCTTGCTGCTGACGACGACGGAGGCGGCCAAAAACCTCGTCTGGAAAGTATTACGCGCACTGGCGTAACTCCCCCGAAGCCACAATTAAGCTAGAAAAACGGACCAAATCACTATCATTCAAGAAAAGCCGACTAGATAAAGCAGAGGTCAGTCAGTGCACGAATACTTTCCAGAGACAGATCCTCGTCTTTGGCAACGCCTGTGGTGTGGTTCTCCTGAGTGTTCTTGTTGATGACACCTACCAGGCACCAAGGTATGTATACCAAAAGGAAATATGGTCCTTAGCTGAGCGGTCACCCTTGCGGTTGACCATGTGTACGTCGAAGGGAAGCTTGTAGCAACGCGGACATTGCCTCGTGTGGGTGGCGAACAACACAGCGACACAACGTTGACTATCTGCGGGTGCCGCTTGCGCCTCTACTTGCGCGCTCCGCTCGTGTTCTTCGACCGGACAACTAACCAGCGCTAACCGGCATGACAGCATCCGCCCTCCTCGTAGTATCACTCCGGACCTCACGATTAATGCACAATGGTCCGGGTTACGGGGCAAATCCGTTTTATCACACTAATTCCAAGTTAACGTCGGTGCAGTCCTATAGGGGTTAGTTAACGTTGCGGTTAGGTTACCAACCCAAAACGCTCAAACACACGCCGCTAGGAACTCGTCACCGATAGGCCGTCTGTATAACCTTCGATAAATCTTTCACATCTTTCACAAGAATTTTATTAGTCTAAAGAACGAGGTTTTGCCCGGGCCCGACTCGGGAGTCGATCAGACCGACAGCTAGCGTGCGTTCTTCACATCAAACCTTTCTTTCTACTCGTCGACATACATCTAGTGTCCGTGCTGCTTCTCCATCCTAGAGAGATACAAAGCTCTGTGTTCACCAACTACGAGACAGACAAAACACATACCAGGTACCAGGTATGACACAGCCAAGGAGATTTAGCATTGTAAAACCATCACCGATCGATCGAGTGTTGCAAAACCTGACCTCATGTGGCCGCGCTTCGTATTCACCTTGATCCCGTTTTTCTCCCCAACGCATGTCTGACATTTATTCTGTTACAACGCAAAGCGAAGTACACCTTCCACTAACAATCTCCTTCTATTTGCTATGCATATTGTATTTTCTCTTCCACGTAGCTTGTGGCCATAGAGCTTAAACGAGTAGAATGTCTCTCTAGGAAGAACAATCAGTACGAACACTGGTGGGTGGGTGTGCTGCATGGCGTCAGGTACAAGGGACGGTGTCAGACAAAACGCACATACAGCTGCACTCGTTAACCTCTTCTATCATAGTTATCGCGTGTGTCGGTGGCTGTCATTCTCCGGTTCTCCGCTTTACAAGGCGAAGCTATATTCATGCCATCAGATTTTGTCTTGTGTGACCGGCAATACAGGCAGACACAGATGTAGCAATTGCTTATCCAGGTGGTGTATTCTCCAAGGACGAAAAGATGCCGAGGGGGGGAACCAAGTCACAGCAGTGGTTGCCTGGCAATCCACCTCTATCTGTAATAATATGCAGGTACAGAGCGCCAGTACAGGCTCAACTACTACGGCAAAGCTTCAAGCTTCAGCGGTACTCCTCATTGCGTGCGCCTATCATACTCTACCGCACCTCAACAAGGTCGCCATAACACCGTACGAGCGCACAACGTTGAAAAAAGCAACCCGCAACCACGCCAACCAAGCATCTCAAGGCGGTGTCTCTACTCACGGCACCACCGAAGGTGCCAGGAGATCGGTGTTTTTGGACGCGTCAAGGCCTCTGCTGCCCTTATCATACCAGTTTTAGTGTACGGGGGCGGTCAGTCAAAAGGGGTCAAACCGCGGTTTCCTGGCATCTTCGCACGGCGCGGCCTCCTTTCAATCGTGCAAGACTAAGACAAGACAAAAACAACAAGGCTTCTTTCAATCGCGCCAATCTCGCAGTCCAAGACAGCCATCCTTCTTACAAGCGAAATGCCGACCCACAGCAACACCAACAGCAGCAGCATATGGTACTGTGCGCGATGCCGCCCCACAGCAGCAACAGCATGGTCCTTCGGTTTCTCGAGGCATCGAATCTTGCGAGATGTCGATCCACAGCAACTACAGCAACAGCGTGGACATTTGGTTTCGCCAGGCATCGAACCTCGCGAGATGCCGACCCGCAGCAACCACAACAACAGCATAAGCATGGCGCTTTGGTTGCGCCAGGCACCAAACCCCATCACCGCCGCGCCTACCGACTGCTGTGGTGTTAGCCGCGACCGAACCTACCACCTGCTGTGGTGTTAGATGCTCGGAACCCTCGCAATCCCTGTCCAACTGCACCCACGTTTTTGGAGACAAAATACTTGAAATTAGCGTGGGATAGTTTTTGCAGTGCAGCAATGGTCCCTCTATAGTGCCGGTATGTGCCAGCCGGAAACACCGGCAATATAGCGGCAACCGGCACTATTCCACGTACTACCATTACTGGTTGATCCCATGTGTGCCAAGCGATTCACAGAAACTATAGCGGGCAACCGGCACTACTGAACCGGCACAATAGAGGGACCTCTACTATAGTGAAAGGGTTAAGGCGGCACCGGCCTGGTCTTTCCTCGGTGGCGCCACTATATACGCTGGCAACTAATGACTCTACCCATGTAAGCACTGCTTGCGCTCGAGCTCCCGTTCCACATCACGCCGAAAAAACACACACCTACGAATAGCTGCGGATGCGGGAAAAGCCACACAACAATCCCGCGCCTGGGAATAGCTGCAGATGCGGGGAAAACCACACACCAATCCCGCACCTATGAATAGCTGTGGGTCCACATTCTCGTCTTTAAAACAAAAAACAAGCGCTGGCTGTTTCCGCCAATGGCGCCTACCGCCGCCCGTAGATTATCACGGACCGCCAACCTACCTTAACCGTCAAGGACCCACTATACCACGGAACGCCACCTACGGTCCGTCAGCCTTCTACCCAAAGCGTGAAGGACCCGGCATAACAAGGAACGCCTCCTAGATTTTCGCGAACCGCCAACCTTCTACCACAAGCGGGAAGGACCCGCGATAACACGGAAGCGCCACCTAGATTATCACGTACCTCGAGCCCTGTACCCAATCGTAAGCGGTAAGGACCCACGGTAACATGAGACACCACCTGTATTATCACGGTCCCGCCAGCCCTCTACCCAAAGCGGTAAGGACACGTGATAAAAAGGACCGCCACGTAGAGTATCACCGACCTCCAGCCTTCTACCCAATCAAAAGCCGGAAGGATCCGCGATAACAAGGAATTCCCACCTACATTTTCACCGACCGCCAGTCTTCTACCCAATCATAAGCAGGAAGGACCCGAAATGACAAGGAACGCCTCCTAGATTATCACGGGCCGCCAATCATACGCAGGAAGGACCCGAGATAACAAGGAACGCCTCCTAGATTATCACGGGCCGCCAGCCTTTTACCCAAAGCGGGAAGGACCCATGACAAAAAGGAACGTCATCCAGATTATCACGGACCGCTAACCTTCTACTCTAAGCGGAAGGACCCGCGATAACAAAGAAACGCCACCTCGAGGCATGACATGATAACAAAACATGCCACTCGGGATATGGAACGCCCTCCGCCTTGTCGCGCGTGAGGGCGGCGGTAGCGCCAAAAAATAAAAACAAAAACTTGAAAAAAATGGGGAAACCCCTCTTTTATGCCTGAAACAACAAAGCGACTGCATGGGCACAACCCTCTCCTTGCCTGAAACAATAAAGCGACTACAACTACAAAAACCGTGCTGCGCTGTTTGTACTGCATGATTTCTATCATGGCGCGCCCGTTTATGCGAAAGGCGCTCCCTCAAAGAAATCCATCAGCTCACAGAAGTGACAATACCAGGCTGCTGCTGTTGCTGTTGCCGCTGCTGCTGTGGCGGCAGCAGCTCGGTGATCGCGGCGGCCGCGGTACAACAGCCCGAGAGTCTAGCGGGACAAAAGACCAGACATAACGCTTGCAGCAATGTATACCCTAGGGAGACAAAAGGCCAGGCAAAGGAGAAGGCTTGCAAAGGCAAAGGAACGTACCACTGAAATGGGCTAATCTCGTCATGCCACTTTTTTTAATGTGATGGGCTAATCTCGTCACGCCGCTTCTGTTCGTTGCGCCGGCAGCGTTATACGTACGTCCTCTCCGACCTCCTCACGGTTTCCTGCCGGTTATCAGAGCGAACTTTACCAGATTTTTCTTGTAGCCTCGGACCATCAGCTGCGGCGGACGGGGGGAGGCACCGTGGGACGGAATCGGGACGGATCATGTCAGGATGGCATCGGACAGATCACGATCTAGATCATTTAGATACCACATCGTGCACATCACGATCTAGATCGTCCAGATCCTACATGAGACAGGTCACGATCTAGATAATCTAGATCCTATATCTGCCGTTATGAGATGTTGCGCGGGATCTGTAAACCAGGTAGTACGTATCCAACCCAGGACACATTGCTAGGCAATGCGGATCATATGGTTCCCACCCGGTAAGACGACCTAGATCATGTAGATATCGACCAGGAATCTTTCTGCCCTCAAAATCTATAGATAATTACATGGGTATCTGATCTGTCCCATATGTGGAACGTTTGGGGGAGGATTGCAGAGGGGAGATATACCGGGAAATATCGACGTCCGCAAGAGACAAGCAACAAAATCAGGAAACACCGGCAACAAAATAACACAACTAACACAACTAACACAAACATCCAGCTATGAGTTTACCACCGTGTCTTGTTACTCACCACCATGGCCACCGCTCCTCGGATGGTGACAGGCCCAGACTTGATGAGACCGAAAATTCCTTTGGGCGTCAGGGAAGAACGGATCACGGCGGGCCAGAAGCTCTGCGACACACACCGCGCGGAATTTTCCGTGACGCGACATTACGGAGGCGGGAAAACGATGCCGTCAGTGGCGCAGCACAAAAAAACAAAACTTTCGGGGGTTGAGAGGAAAGCAGTCAAGACAAAAAGTGATACACAAACAGAAACTATTCAACAAAAATATTTCAAACACGTCAGCCGTGAGTTCGATCGAACTATTCGTAGACACGCGCCTGTGGGAGAGTACCACAGGTCAGACACTATTATACCGGTTTTAGTGTTGTTTGGGGTTTCGGGGGTGACGGCGGGCCAGAAGCTCTGCGACACCGGGCGGAGTGTTCCGTGACGCGACATTACGTACGGAGGCGGGAATACGACGCTGTTATGTGGCGCAGCACAAACCTTTCAGGAGTTGATCACAGCATCAAGGGAAAAACTAACGACTTCACAGACGGCATGTTTTTTGTCCCGGAGAGCTGAAGAAGAGGTAGATGATAAGTCGGCGCTAATGTGGCCTGTGTGCTCAGACGAGCAGTGGTGGAGGGTTGGTTGGGAGAGTGAGTAGGTGTGGCTTGCACAACCTTTGCTCATAACTCTGGCGTGATCACCCTGAGAAGGCTGGTGTAACCCTCTGGTATCACCCTACGTTCTAGTACCAATTACTACGTACCATGGTAGTGCCCTAAGATACGAGTTGCTAGTACCCGCAAATATTATTCTCGGACAGTTCTATTTATCCGTGATGAGGTTTTCTACTGCCAATCTTACCGCATTCATAGATCATCGTAGATGTTTGTAGGTCTTTCGGCATCGGAACAATATACATACAGACAAGATTCGTCGTGATCTGCTGTATATTCTAACACAGGAAGTATCGGTAGACACGAGCCTGCGGGAGAATACCACAAGTCAGACACCATTGTACCGATTATCGTAGGGTTTGGGGACACAGGGTCAGGGTCAGGGTTAGGGCTAGGGTTAGCACGCCAGACAAATTGCAGGAGAGATAGAGAAACAAAAAACAGTACGAGAGGGATTGATTATTGCACGCGCTCGTTCGTTGTCCAAGCAGGCACCTGAATGCTGTCCGTCCAGTGGTCCTTCTTCACGTCTACCAGCCCCTCGGCCTCGAAAGTAGTTGACGGTATAAAAATTAAATAATTAATACCAGTCCAAGACAATAATTATTTTCCACCTGCGAGAGAGACGGTGTAATAAGAGACGGCCACTGCACCGCGTTCATTCGTTGTTCAATCAAGCACCTGAATGTTGTCCGTCCAGTCGTCCCTCTTCACGTCCACCAGCCCCTCTGCCTCGAAGTACTTCACGTAGTCCGCCGTCGAACACCACCGAGGAAGGTAGTACGCCTTGTTAATCCTGCAGACAAGTGAACCAAACCAATCAAAAGCGAAGCAAAGCGAGGTATCAATAGTAGGCCTTGTCAATCCTGCAAACAACCGAGCCAAACGAACCAAAGCGAAGCAAGCAAATACCCTAGTACCATCATAGCCTAGATATCTAGACATATCTACTGTAGATGCCGATAACAAGAATATCCGAAACTTCTGCCGTTCGCAAGTTGCACGAAACACAAACCATAGTCAACACGAAACTCGACAAACACGAATAAGCCTCTCTCTGGCAGTGGCCTCACCGGAAAACAAATCAAGCAATTTTCGACGCTGTCATCCACACGCAAGAAAGTACGCACAAGGTGCCGAAGTCCGCTTCACAAGCGGGTTTTAGTATGATGCAGCCCACCCTTCATGTGACTAGCCGAACAACTCAAGCCGCTTCGCGCTTGGTGCAATAATGTCTGCCTGGTCGGTGAAAACCCGACGTGCTCCGTCCCGGCATTGTCGGGATGCGAGGGTCCATGGTTTGACAGACTGCGGCCATGCACGACAATGATTACACCCCCCCCAGCCAAAACCTCGCCCAGCTCCGACAAAACGGTTGAAACATACCTGAATTACACAATCTTAACTTCAACACCGACCGACTCCGGATTTTCTCGGAATGAACATGTAAAGAGGGGTTAGCGTGGACTATCAATCAGTTTATCCAGGCTGGGCCAAGTCGCGAACATGTTATGGTATTAATTACCCTTGCGGGCCATCAGACCTCATCGCGACCGAAATTGGATAGTAAACGTGCTCTTCTATCTCTCCTGAGTTCACAACTGAGTGACATCGAGGACCTGCTCAATAGGCAAACCTGGTAGGGGATACTCTTCCCAAAGCAATCTCTGAACAAACACCACTGAAAACTCTTGCAATACGCGAATTTTCTCTTCTTCAATCTCTTCCCAACGCACAAAGTGGGTAACAACGGGGACCTGCTCAATAGGCGACCCTGGCAGGCGACACTCTGTGTCCCCATAGCAACCTCTTCACATGACCGACACCTCTTGCGATACGCGAACGCAATCACTGACCTATCTATATCCTACACCCGGAATAAACATACCATGGCTATAGAACACACGCGGCCGACGTATCACTTAGCTTGCAAAGCTGAGTATCGACCACTCACATGATCGAACTCACAGCCGACGTATTTGAAATTCGGTCGAACTCACAGCTGACGTATTTTAAATAATGTTACAAAATGGTATCTTACCTGTTGAGAAGTTTTTCTTCGTCGGGCTGCAGCGACGTCTCCCCCTCCTCCAAGTCGCGGTGGCACCAGGTGATAACCAGGACCCGTCCCCCCGGGGCACACACGCGTGCCAGCTCTCCGACAAACCTTAACGGAGAAAACACAACAGTCGGGGGGAAGGAAGGAATCACCAAACTCATGAACCAAAACCATCAAACAGACCATCATCACCATCGTCATCACCATCACCCACAACCACCATCACCAACACAACCATCAACGCCATCACCACCAACACCACCACACCACTGTCGCTATACCTATCAACGCTGACTTTGCTTCGTCGCCAAGCTCGCGCTGCCGTTGCCACGGCAGCACCGTCTTGTGTTCGACAACAAAATTAAAATTGACACACGACAAATGTGCAGAAACAAGTGTGGTGAGCTTGACCCTTTTAGAGCTAACTGCACCCACGTTTTCGGCAACAGCCAGGACGTATTTCGCCGCACTAACAGGGTGTTTGCGATTTCCAAACTCTATTGGGTTGGAAAAAATGTAAAAACAGTATTAAAATCGACGAATTTCATAGCCCAAGGCCAACCAATCCACGAAAAAAATAGGTGAGAAAATTAAAAAAGAAAAATAGGGGAGAAATTAAAAAAATGGTAGAAAAAAAAAAAACTAACTAACTTTTCGCTATTTTTTCGTGGGTTGGGTTGGCCATGGATTGTGATTTCGACGGTTTCAATACTATTACTATATGTTTCCTACCCAACTCCTACCCAACCAAAGTTGATACATCGCAAACACGCTAATACGTCCAAATTATTCGGAACGCACAATAAAAACGAAGAATGAAAAAACGTCCAGAAAAAATCAGGTCAAGTATTATTTTTACACGTCCGCCGGAGGATTAAAAACAAAAGAAAAAACGAGGGCTCACTTAGGCTTGTGGGGCATGTGCTCTCCGCTCTCCATGCTCCAAACGAGATCGAACGAGTTCGTCTCGAACGGAGTGTCCAGGGCATCGGCGACCTAAGCAAGGCACAAGCAAGCCACAAAAGGCAAAACATGTCGGTGGACAGCAAATCGCAAATTAGGGACGTGACGCACGGTACCTGGTAGGTTATAGTGTGGAACACGTCGGCCGTACGCCCGTGACCGGTGCTCGTTCTGATATGACGCCCGTGACTGGTGCTCGTTCTGTTATGACGGATCGTCATCAATAGACATATTTGCGCGGGAGACACAGCCCCTTGGCGAACAGCCGTCAAGGACATCCGTCAAGGACAGCCGTCAAGGAAGTCTCCACACTAAAAACAGTATATGAGTACGTCGGCTGACGGCACTCTTCTTGCCCCTTGACGGACAGTCGTCAAGGAAACCCGTCAATGACAGACGTCAATAACAGCCGTCAAGGAACTATCGACACGAAAATAGTATATTGTGTGTCGGTTGACGGTACTCTTCATTCCCCTTTACGGACATTCGTCAAAGACATTCGTCAAGGACAGCCGCCAAGGACGTCCGTCAAGGACATCCGTCAAGGACATCCGTCAAGGACATGTCCACACTAAAACTAGTATATTAAGATGTCGGTTTAACCGCACCTGAAACTTGCACTTTTCCCCCAGTCCAGCGGCCTCCGAAATTGCTTGCGCCCTGTCCCTCTGCGCTTAACATGAACGGCGTCGTCGCGAGGAAGCGAAGGGTGGTAACATGAATATACATGGTATCATCATACTGCACAGTACCAGGTACCAGGTACAGAACACACATGTAAATCCTATTGTCCATGTTTTTTCCATGATTTTAGCCACCATCTAGGTACATGTTTCTGCTGGTCTACACACCCGATCGAATTTTCAAAAGTACCTCGAAAGCGCTTGTTCTCCCGCGCAGGTGTTTCTAGAAAAAAAAAAGTTGGCGAATGTGTTTGGGGGTAACGGGAAGAAAGATAAGCAAGTTCTGCTTCGGTCTGAAGTAAGTCGGTGTGCGGTTGAGATGTTTGATGCGGTGAAATATGATACCGTGAAATATGGTTAAGAAAATACGGTACGGCGGAAGACGGTAATGAATTAGAGAGAGGGTGTAGTTCCAGCATGGAAGGAGACACGTACAAAGCTGGGAAAACCCCCCAGCCTACCATAGGCATAGGAGAAAACAAAAAACCAGCGAAATATGTAAAGCAGTGATACCAGTAGCAAGATAAGCGAGCTTGACAGCCACCTACAGACGCGTTGATGGCACGAGATAGAGAGCCGCGCGCAGAGCGGAAGCAGAGAAGTATCCCTAATAGATAGCTAACGGGCGAGGGGTGCACGAGCTCCAGAGAGCCGAGAGCCGAGCAAGAAACGTCGGCGAGTCATCGGGGTTGGGTTTGTTTCAATGTTATGAAAGGTAGATTTTTCATGGGACTATTTAGACAACGGATTTCGACAGCTCTGGGAGTTCTGCGGGTGATCTGATATTCCGATGTAATACACAAAATACAGAAGAAACAGGCAAAAAACTGAACCCGGAACGTCATAAAATATTTCAATCTTACAAGTTTTCCATCTAACAGATATAAAACTAATCGTTGCCAAACGATTCCTTTCTTCTCTCCGCAGGTGATCTGCTTATTTTTTTTGTTTTGATTGAAATGATGTTTCGCGAAACATTGGTGGTTTTGTGAAAAATACCTGCTACGTAGCTTGACAAGCTGTAACTTACTTGCTTATAGAATGGGTGAAAAAAACCCTGCCAAAACAGTATTTGTTCGATCAGCCCTGGTGATGACGACTGTGGTGGTCTTGTCTTGCAATTCGTCGTATTTCAGAAGTTATAGCCAAAAACAGATTGGACAAAAAATCTTGCACGGACCACACCAGGCACAGAACACACATAACACACTACAAGGTACAGAACATACGTATCATACCACCAGGTACAGAGGGGCCGTACAGAAGGCGCCCGCTATCAAGAAACGTCAACTTGGCGTCGAGGCATAAACAATAAAAATGGCGGCTTTCGGAAGATCTCGTCGAGATCTTTTCATAGACGCGTCGCTTGGCATTTAAACTACCGGTCGTCGAGAAAACCGTCGTTGAATTTCGCGCGAGGGGGTGTGATATACACTGCCATATACGGGTAGCACCAGTGTCAACAGGGTGATCCGAAGACGTCGGTCTTTAATTCTGACGCTACGATAGGGCACTATTTCTGATTCATGGGGGATTCTCAATTGAAGAACGATCCAATATGGTTCGAACCTTAGTCGTGCTTTACAACAAAAAAAAATATAGGTACCTAGATCGTGGGATGGTTCATCGGGTTAAGCACTATACTTTCTCAAAAGGTGGTTTTTGGGTGAGTTATAGAGCTCCTCAAATAAGGAGCCTCAGAAAAAGATGATATCATTCACCCCGGCCGTATCATGCGTCCTTAGCTTTAAATTAACTTACCAAAAAAACCGGAATGGGTAATATAGGTAATATGTACTGGTAGCTTTTAGTATGCCCGTGTCAAGCCATTTGAAATATCTTAAACCAGCACTTGTCTTAAACCGATAGCTCATAAACCGTGACCCCTGCCTCATGATAGCCTTGCCTGAACTGGGGACAGAGTTATGCCCGTCATGGATGTCCCATACCTCCGGCTAATCTGACGAGAGGACCCTCCCACGCCGCACCCTGCTTGGACAAAACGAAACACACATCGGACGGATCAGATCCCCATTTTATTATCTAGATATTTCAGGGCAGGCATATCGCAGGGCTATACCCGGCGTATAGAGTTGATTTGCACCATCTAGATCATGTTTGCCGGGTGGGATCCTTAAGAAACAAACGTTTGCCGGGTGGGATCTGTATGACACACATGTTTGCCGCGTGGGATCTGTACTAGTACTGCTACTGCTACTGCTACTGCTACTGCTACTGCTACTGCTACTGCTACTGCTACTGCTACTGCTACTGCTACTG
>JAYJMJ010000538.1:47909-59278 GCA_036873875.1 Laminaria ephemera | reverse complement strand
CAACCCCAACCCGACCCTAAGAGAGATCAAGTTGCTCCATCTAACACACGAGTATGATATGTTGTCTAGTCTCCCACGTGTAGGCAGTCTCAGTCTTGTCCTGGAATGTCTCGGTGTTTTGGCTGATTCTTGTGGCAGACCCAAAAGGCAACGGGGCGGGTGGTGGCGATCAAGAAGATTGCCATGAAGCTCGGCAAGTACACTGAAGGGGCTAACTTCACTGCTCTAAGAGAGATCAAGTTGCTCCAGGAGCTCAAACACCAACACATCATCGAGGTCAGCATCGTACAGTAGAGGTCCCTCTATAGTGCCGGTTGCCCGCTATAGTGCCTGTGAAATCATTTGGCACAGATGGGAACAACCAGTAGTGGCAGTATGCGAAGTAGTGCCGGTTGCCGCTATAGTGCCGGTATTTCCAGCTGGTATATACCGGCACTATAGAGGAACCACTACTCTGTAGTCACCGCTGTTCCATGTTGCTATATATTCCACCATTTACTGCTGTAGAGCTGCAGGTGTACTAGTAAGTGCCCGGAAACTGATAATCTCGACTACGCAGGCGAGATTTAAATCACGATTACGGGGACATGTATGATCCATCCCCGGGTTTCAGGCCTTATGTTTCGGATTGGGGTTAGCGATAGGGATAGGGTTAGAGTTCGGGCTAGGTGCCGGTCTCAAGGGCTGTGAGAGCTGCAGCGACGGGATTTGACGGGGCTATGGCGCGATATGCAACTAGAGTTACGGTGTATACACCACGAGACACACTGCTGCAGGGATGTCGCTGTCGTTGCACGCTGGTCTGTGGGAGCTGGCTGGTGTGCTGGGGAGGACGGGTGCGGCGGGAATGTGCGAAACGCAAGGCTTAAATCCTAAAATCCTCCGTTGTCGTGATCTAAATTTCTCCTACGTAGTCGTGCCCATCGCCCAAACGGGTCTCCTAGAATATAGTTGGCATTTTGCATACGGGCATGTGGGTCGACGACTGTTTTCCCCATGTTCGAAGTCGAGCCATATACTGCTTGCTGTAGGTTCAATATACCCTGCCGTAACTTGAGGAATACTTGCGCATTTAATCAACCCGTAATAGAGCTGAGGTTGTGTTGGATTTGGTTGTGCATGACCGATCTGGTATGGGTGGCGCGGATACCTATGTTAGACTCCATAGCTCCATCAATGCATGGATCACTGCCTATTTCCAACGCGTTACACGTTTGGCTTGTTGTATAACAAGAGTATCATAGTTAGCAGCGTCGAGAACATGGAGCGCATCTACCTTAGGTACGGGTGGAGAACTTCAACCCTATCCCTGCCGCGGAAATGTCAAGCAGACTTTACTGTTAATAATCCCTTCCTACTGCTGTAGTATCGAGGGTAGCTTACCCCTTATTCGAGAAGATTGCTTGCTGGCTGTGGCCGGCCCTCGGTTTGCTTCGGCCGACCCTCGATTTTAGTCGGCGTGGGATCAGGGTGCTTGCCGGGCCCTATCGTCGCCTATGTATATCCCTGGGTTCAGTTTGGAGGGCTCACGTCTGGGTGCGATCAGGTCTGGGTGGGATCAGGTGCCAAATGGGAGCAGGGTGCAAAATTGTGTGTGTGCGTGTGTTGACCACTGAAACATCCCGAAACATCAGTAGTTGACCAATGTATGGGTGTTCTCCAATCAGTGGTAAGCTCTACTGGTAGCATCGATAGCGTCGACAGCAGCAATGGGTGTGCTCAGTGAGCGCTTCCTGTTCCTTTTCGCCTATTTACCCATTTAGTTCGCAACTGGTGGATGTTTTCCTGATCCGCGAGGACCTGAACATCGTCTTCGAGTTCTGCAAAACCGATGTCGAGTTTTACAGCATGCTGTGTTCATATGGTTTCCCTCGAATGTGTATGTTAGTGTTTTCAGCATACTCATAGATGAACACCCTTCCTATCCCTGCCCTTTAACTTGTCTTGGAACAATTCCCATTTATGTCGCAACTTGTCATGGAACAATTCCAATTTATGCCGCAGTTGGTGGACGTTTTCCTGATCCACGAGGACCTCAACCTCGTGTTCGAGTTCTGCGAAACCTTCAACTTGTCTTGGAATAATTCCCGTTTATGCCGCAGCTGGTGGAATTATTACCCTTCCTAACCTTGTCCGTCAACTTGTCTTGAACAACTCCCGTTTATGTCGCAGCTGGTGGATGTTTTCCTGATCCACGAGGACCTTAACCTGGTCTTCGAGTTCTGCGAAACCTTCAACTTGTCTTGGAATAATTCCCATTTATGTCGCAGCTGGTGGAATTATTACCCTTCCCAACCCTGCCCGTCAACTTGTCTTAGACAACTACCATTTATGTCGCAGCTGGTGGACGTTTTCCTGATCCACGAGGACCTTAACATAGTCTTCGAGTTCTGCTAAACCTTCAACTTGCCTTGGAATATTTCCCATTTATGTGGCAGCTGGTAGACTCATTACCCTTCCTAACTCTGCCCGTTAACTTGTCTTAAACAACTCCCATTTATGCCGCAGTTGGTGGACGTTTTCCTGATCCACGAGGACCTAAACCTCGTCTTCGAGTTCTGCGAAACCGATCTGGAGTCGATCCTGATGGAGCAGAGCGTGATCCTCAAGCCGGAGCACGTGAAGTGCCACATGCAAATGCTCCTAGAGGGCATCAACTATTTGCACACCAACTTCGTTCTGCACAGGGTGAAGACGCGTACCATAGCATTCCGTTAGACCATGGGGGCCCAGATATAGCGACCAAAAAATTGTCTTGTGTGGTCTTATCAACCGCCCTTTGTGGTGTTAGCGCGCCGTACAAGTACTGTATTAATAGTATCATTCTGTGCGCGTGTCGTATGTGGTAATACTCATTACGACACATACGTACGGTAAAGGTTCACCATTTTTTTTCTTCATCTCCTGACTTGAGGAGCTCTATACCCCACACCCAAAAAAATATTTTGGAGTAAAATTGAAAGTGCAACCCGACGACCAAACCCATGGCCTAGGCATACAAAAAAAAAAAATCATACGTATCGCAAAACAGTAAAATGACGTTCCGACGAATTTGGGTTAAGGAACCCCGTCATTCAGAAACGAAAAACGCTAGGAAGTGCTACCTCTGTCGTAGGTCGCGTCTTACGTTGAAATTCGAGTACTCCATCCATGATACGCAAGGTAACCCGGGGGAGTTGCTTGGTATGGATGGCCGACGCTGTCATCGTCGTCACTTGCTTTCGACGGTTTTTCGCTCTCAAGTCCCACAGGAGTTATTATACCTGTTAGCTGTTTTGACGCATGGTACGGTAGACGCGCATCTTTTTTTTTCTGAGGCTCCTTCCTCACTTGAGGAGGAGCTCAAAACACCTCTCCCGAAAACTGACTTGAGGAAATATATATAAGTGCTCGTACCCGAAGAACAGTCCCATGGCCTAGGTATACAACAACAACAACAACAACAACAACAACAAAAAGGCACAAAAATAATGAAAAATTCGGACGATTTTGGGTTTTAAGGAGCTCCCGTCATTCAGAAAACCTTTTGAAGCCAAAAAGCGCTACCTCGATCGTAGCATGCGTCTTTTAATACCAGGTACAATGCAATAGTAACCCAACTCTAATTCCAAATGGTTGTGTCCCCAACAACATGGGTGCAACTGTGAAGGGGTTAAGGTGCACGAGAGAGGAACGAACGGAACATAGAATCCAGCCTTGACAACTTGACAGGGGCGAGCTGTGATATGACACCTCTGAGGCGACAGACCTACAGTAGTGTTTCGTGTTCGTAAGTCCCACGCCCGGATGGTCTGACCGCCGAGCGGTCGGATAGGAGTTCTTTTATTACGAAAGCGAGTTGCTAGCTTACACGGCCGGACGCGTGCCACGATATGAGCTAGCACGTTTTGGCTGAAACGTTTTCTGATCGCCGGGGCTTCTTAACCCAAAATCGTCGGAATTTCGTTCTTTTTTTCGCCATCATTTTCGTTGAATATTCATACCTAGGCCATGGAATTGTTCATTGGGTAACACATTTATTTTTTTTATCCCAAATCAGTTTTTTGGGAGAGTTATTATAGAGCTCCTCAAGTGATGAGCCTCAGAAAAAAAATGGTGCACCTCTATTTTACCATAACATGCGTCCGACGTCAACTTATTACGGAGGACCATAGTAATCTAGTAATGAGGACCAAATATGGTTAGTAAAAACAGTGGAATATATAGATTTTTGTGTATATCGTGGGTCCTGATTACTATGGTCCTCCGTTGGTAGAATACTGGGGGCCCTTTTGAGCCGAGTGAAGCCGGAGACCCTATAGATATCTGAAGCCGGCGATCCTATAGGACTCTGAAGTCGGAGATCCGCGCCGTCCGATCGAAAGAAATAGAATATAGAGTAAGCTATAAACTCGTCTGGGCTGGTCGGTGTCACTTGCCGGGTTACTTGCGCGCTGGCTATTGTCTTTTCTTTGGTTTTCAAGAGTTTTTCCCCCCGTTTTTCAACTTGCGACACCCCCGGGATTTCTAGCAAACCACTTCCCGAAGGGGAAGCTTGTACGAAGTATGAATATATTGTTTGTTTTCCCCCGCTTGTCTTAACCTAAGCGTTATACCTTTCCCCTCGCCGCTCCAACTTGTTTTTGTTTGTCGTTGCAGGATCTGAAGCCTAACAATTTGCTATACGCGAACGACGGTAAGATGAAGCTTGCCGATTTCGGGCTTGCTCGCTCTTACGGGAGCCCTGGGCGGCACATGACCCCTACCGTAGTGACGCGATGGTACCGGCCTCCGGAGCTGTGCTTCGGGTGCCGAGAGTACGGTGCGGCGGTGGATATGTGGGGGGTGAGTGTTGGCTTGGTGTTCTCGGCTCTTTGTGTGGGTGGGTGGATGTGGTGAGTGATGGATGTTTGCTTGGTGTCTCAGCTCTTTGTGTGGTTGGGCGGATGTTTTTGGCGTCTTGGCTTTTTGTATGGGTGGATGTGTGTAAAGTCTCAGCTCTTTGTGGGGGTGAATGAGTTTGGTAGGCTAGTGGGTAGTGCTGTATAAAACCAACAAAATAATACTTTCGAGTTCGACGAATCTCGCACGCCTCGTAGCGTTGGTCTCCGGGGCACTCCCCTCGCCACGGATTGGTCTGGGAGATGTCTCAGCTCATGTGCCCGTCGTTGGGAGTGTGGGGAACACATTCAATCAACGTGTGCTATTAATACGTCAGTATTAACAACAACAGTCGTTTTTTGTGTCGGAATAGTTCACTATTGGATGTTTCATCGGGCTTGGACACTGCCAAACTGGTTCGCCTCGGACTTAAAGTACGTGCTGCGCGCAAGTGGTCGACCAATATTAATGTTTGTCGTTTCGCGAGGACCTTACTCGTGCTGTACAAGGTAGCGTGTTCATGTCGCGCGATGCTACCGCGATTTTTTTCAGTGTCCATCCACAGTAAGCATCCCCAACCACGACCGCACTGCTCATGGATGTCATCGTTTCACGGCGGAATTTAGGAAGTTACCCGTGACCACGAGCATCCTCCACAAGACGCACATGGCCTGCAGCTCACCCGCTTGAGACCGCATGGTACCCCGGTAAACGTTGTGCCGCAAGTTCCAGCAGCGTATGATCTACTACAGCAGTTTGTAGGATGCTTATGTTTACGCTGGACGACGATGCATGCCACGGAAAGGATGCAACGAAGTTTTCGGAGCTCTATACCTCACCCGAAAATTGACTGTGCGAGGAAATGCAAGTGCAACCCGATGAACAACCCATGGCCTAGGTATATAACGAACACATATGCCGACGATATTGGGTAATTCCTCAGCTGAGGAGCCCTGCCTGTCAAAAATATTTTGGCCACAAGCCAAAAAGAGGTACAGTACCCCTATCGTTGCACGCGCCATCAGAAAGGTTATGGTCAAAAGCCAAAAAGAGGTACCGCACCCCTATCGTTGCACGCGCCGTCAGAAAGATTATGGCCAAAAGCCAAAAAGAGGTACAGTACCCCTATCATATCATAGCACGCGTCTGACGGTTTATGTCAAATGTCTGGCACGGCTTTCTTTGTCCATTCTCGTGGTGTAGATTGGGTGCATCTTCGCGGAGCTGATGTGCCGCCGACCGCTATTTCCGGGCATCAGCGACGTGGACCAAGTGGCGCGCATTTTCCAGGTCATGGGAACTCCGACAGACGAAAACTGGCCGGTAAGAGCTGCCAATAGCCCACTGCTGCTTCGCGCTTTCCGAAGCTTCTGTAGCTTAACCCTTTTGGGCCCCCGGGATAGCGGCCAAAACAACGGTAACTTCGGTGCTATCAACCGCCTACGATCAGCTTGAGCGCCCAGCAGTACGGGTAGGATCACGATTGCGCCCGTGCCGTGCGACTCACCCCTTGCTGTAGCTCGGACCCCAACGTTTACTATCCCCCAATACCGGAGTGGCTGATGCTGTCATCGTCACCTTTTGTCGTCGATGTTTCGCTGTGAACTCACAAAAGGTTTGGGTTGGGACCCATGTGTATTGCGACAAAAAAAACACGAGCGCGATCTTATCGAGCGCCCAGGAACAGCGTGCAGCAGTACTATTGTAGTAGCACCACGCGCGCGGGTGTGTTGTGCGGCTTCTTGCATTGCAGTTGGGACACACCCCCTACTCTAGCAAACCACGCTGCCGCAAAATCGTGCCGTAATCGTCATTTAAGTTCGACGCGTTTTTCCTCTCAAGTCCCGGAGGGGTTAGCCCTTTTGCTGCCGCAAACATGAACCTCGTGCGCTATTATCTCCAGGAGCACTGCGCACTCCCAGACTACGTGGAGTTCTTGCCGCAGAAACCGGTGGACCTCGGCGCTGTGCTGTCTGCGGCATCCCCCGACGCCATGGACCTGTTGAATCGGCTGCTGGTTTTGAGACCGGATAAGCGCATCAGTGCGGCGGAAGCTTTGCGGCATCCTTATTTCACTAAACACGAACCTCCGCCCTGCGACCCGTCAGAGCTCGCGCTGCCCATCCCAGAGGAGCGCAAGAACAAGGTAAAGGCCCAACGTGCGCAACGCGTTCCGAATGTAGTCCTCCAATCTTATTTACTGAGACTGCAACATACCAGGTAATCGGGGTTTTGGTATTGTTTCGATTCGTATTGGTACCGCCCTAATAATATCGGCCAAAACAGGCCTTATAAATCGATCAGACGGACAGACAGACAGACCAACGGAAAACTAGATATTCTCCAAATAAGAAAGCCCAGTTTACACGGGGGAATTATATTCAACCGTCGCGAATTTGACCGCGAAAAGCATGGCATTGGCCGTAAGCTTGAGGCCTTCTCGATTAAGCTGGAGTGTGAAACATCTATTGTAAATCGCCGACCGTATCAGAATCCTAACCCACTACTTAATGTAGTAGGTAAATACTGTTGTCTCCATGTCAAAACACTGCAGTCTCAAATACACACGCTTATCATACCCCTAACTCCCTACTTTGTTCGTACTACTATTGTCTCCATGTCATAACATGGAACACATCAGTCTCAAATACTCACCTGCTCGAATATGGCTAATGTACTGTGTGCGTTCCACTTTTCCTCAGGTGCAACCTCCGATCAAGGCAGAGTTTTGACGGCTGGGCTGGCCACCTCCAGGAATTCGGCGACTACAGAGTAGTGTTAACGTGTTAACCCCTTGGGTACTTCAAGGGGGGAAAAAAAGTCGAGCCGAGATTGTTTTCCCGAGGAGTTACCGGTACCTACTACCAAGATGTGACGGTGTGGTGTTTTAATTGAGGGCGATCCGTAAATGAACCCCCGGTTAGTTCACTTTACGTCGGCGGCTGTTGTTATGTTTTTTTCGTAAGAACCGGCCGCATGAAGCAGCCCGTGCTGCTCTGGAAGGGGGTGTGTCCGCAGTGCACCGGAAGAAGTTGTTCGACACGCGCGCAGCATGATGATACGTAACTTTTACTGCTGCACGTTCTGCCTGGGAGAGTAGGGGGTGTTTGCGGGCTACCAAATTTGGTTAGGGTCGGAGTTGGGTAGGAAAACATATACTGGTAATAACAGTATTGAAACCGTCGAACGTCACAATCCAAGGCCAACCCAACCCACGAAATTGCGAAAAATCAGCAAAAAATTAGGTTAGAAATGTGTCCTACCATTTTTTTTAATTTTCTAACCTGATTTGTTCGTGGGTTGGTTGGCCTTGGGTTATGAAATTCGTCTGTTTCAATACACTATTTTTACATTTTTGCCAACCAAACAGAGGTTGGAAATCGCAAACACCCTATTCGGCCGCACGAAACAGGCCCCGGCTGCTGGATCAGGGGGCGTGTCCGCAGTGCAACGGAAGGAGTTGTACCACACGCGCGCGGCATGATATATTTTTTCTGTTGCACGCTCTTCCTGGAAGATTGATAAGACCGCACAGCTGTGTTGAATGTTTGGTCGCTATACCTGCGTCCCGAAAGGGTTAATGCGATTAGGGTGTTTGCGATTTCCAAGTTTTATTGGGTTGGAAAAAATGTTAAAATAGTATTGAAACCGACGAATTTCATAGCCCAAGGCCAACCAACCCACGAAAACAATAGGTGAGAAATTAAAAAAATGGTGGAAAAAGAAAAAACTAACCTAACTTTTTCGCTGGTTTTTCGTTGGTTGGGTTGGCCATGGATTGTGATTTCGACGGTTTCAATACTATTAGTATATGTTTCCTACCCAACTCCTACCCGACCAAAGTTGGTACATCGCAAACACGCTATTGGTCATTTTTTTTCAAAGGAAAATTCTGATTGGTGGAAAATCCCTGGATTAGGAGTACTTACAGCGCTGGTCATGACAGCAACGTGCGGAAGACTTCAGTTTCTGACCGAGCGTTTTTTTTTTTTCATTGTGATAATGTTTGAATGACTTGGGCGCCGGCTGTTTTCGTCTTACACTATCATACCGTATAACACGCAAGATAACACCCCTCCTATAACAGGAGGATTTTTCGGACCGGAGTTTCTCCGAAACAGGAGACACACGCAAAACTTTACTTCTGTCACCATGCAGAGGGCAGTTACCGAGAGAGGGTGCAAGAGAAAACAGCCAGAACGGCGAGGGCAGGCCGCCGATTTGTGAAAAATGAAAGTGGAATTGCTATTAATAGTAGTACTAATAGTACTAATAGTACGGTAGAGGCGCACCACTTTTTTTCTAAAGGCTCCTCACTTGAGGAGCTGTAATAACTCTCTCAAAAAAACGGATTTGAGGAAAAATGAAACTGCTACCCGAAGAAGACTCCCATGCATGACCTAGGTATACAGCGAAAAATATTGCAAAAAAATAAATTCCGACGATTTTGGGTTAAGGAGCCCCGTCATTCAGCATTCACAAACATTACTCAAACCAAAAGTGCTACCTCTATCGTAGCGCCCGTCGTCGGTTAGGCGCCCCGGGCGGGGGTCGCCGACACGGCCACGTACTACCCGCAATGATACTGTTGCTGTGATGCATGATGATAATGGGGCGCAACTATTTGTGGACGCGAGCCTGCGGAAGAGAACGCACAGGTCAGACACTAATGTACTACCTGGTAGTTTTTAAGTTTTAGTGTTGTTCCTGTTTTTGCTGTGACTGTTATGGTGGAACTCCGATTTTGGTGGTACAGCAGTCGCGTGGCATCAGGGATCAGGATGTGTTGGCGGCCCTGCCGGCGGCTAATTATATACCCAGGTTCAGTTTGGAGGGCTCAGGTGCGGGTGGGATCAGGGTGCCAAGTGGGGGCAGGGTCGGTAAAAGCGTCGACCTATGAAATTCTCTAACAAGCTCGTGTTGACAAATAGAGCCACTCATAATAATGCTGTTAGGACGGTGTTGCTTCGATGATGGTGATGGTGATGGTTGTTTGCCGAGTGCGCGCGGAAGGCGCCACCGTGAAGTGTGCAAATCGCCGAAGCGGCACAACTGGGCACAACACCGTCACCGTGGCTGCAGAGGTGAAGGTTAAAGTTCATACCTGGTACAAGATACCCCAAAATGGCACAATGGGTCACGAAAATGTGTTTTTCTTTGTTATTGATGCGCGCACCGCTATGAATACCTGCAACGTCGTGGCATGCCTTACCATGCTCATGCGCACAGCACGGTCACCAAAATGCCGAGCGTAAAAGGGGACAACCACAAACTTGACGTTTAATCGACACGCGTCGACGTCACCCTAAAGCAGTACCCTACAGTACATACCGACGACGCCATCGACAGTCATGTCGTGCAGATTAACATCGGCGACATGGACCAAGCAAACTTACTGCTGTGGCCCAGTCCGATCTGCCCACCCCCCCTGTCTGTAAACCCCCCGCCCCAGCCGGTGCGGTGCTAACACCCCCCCCTGCCAATGCGGTGCCCCACCTACCAGTATCGACTAAGGCTATGGTAGGGGGAGAACGTTTAGGGCCTTTGTGTCCGCGGCTTAGGACCACTCGCGCGTGTGGCTGTACTTCACTGCGCCCGGCCTCGCCTACTAGCGAAAACCAACTTCCCACGGCATTCAACCGCGGGCGTCTGCGTGCTTCACGGCCGCAGTCGCTGCAATGGCCGACGCACAAAAACTCGTGTCTAGAAAGAAAACCTGAAATGCGCTACTCCTCTTCCTTCTCCCAAACACAAGTCTAGAAGGAAAGCTGGAATGCGCTACTCCTCCTCCTCCTCTTCCTCCTCCTCCTCTGCTTCTTCCTCCTCCTCCTCCTCCTCCTCTTCCTCTTCATCACCGTCGTCCATCTTGGTGAAGTGGTAAATTGCTGGCTCGTCGTGTCCGTGTCCGTGCTCGTGCATGTGGTCCCACGGGTGCTCGAACCCCTGAGGTAGCAACACGCAACAACACAACACCGAGCGGGCAGTATGATTAATACGGCTATGAGTAGGCTGTCTGCAGTATAGAGGGAGAATCGACCAGCGCAAACGACGGCTATACACGTAGCTGGAAAACATGTCGAAACAAAGTGACGATTACAGAAGCACCTCGGGCTTTTGAGGCACGGTATCATAAAAGGAGGAAGCGCAAAAAAAAAAGAAAAGGAGCTGCACGACGCGCGCGCTACATTATACTACTTGTACGGTGTGCTCACACCATAGAGGACCACACATGCCCTTTGTTTTGTCGCGTGTCTGGGTCCATAGACATATGTACTTTTGTCCTCCCTATGTCGTTGCTTCCCTCGGCATATACTCTCAACGCTCAGCCATCCTCAGCCCGTCATTGCCGACGAATATATTATTTGCTTTCTTTCCTTTCTTCAAGTTCTTGCAGAACCTTCCAGGATATCCTACGGTTCTTTGTTTTCTCTATTCTCTTTGCTACAGTATCTTCTCTGTTGTTGTGTTTGCGCCAGGCAAAATTTGCTAAGTGGATGTCCGTCGGTAGT